>CAUYLG010011022.1:0-125477 GCA_963573385.1 Cacajao melanocephalus | reverse complement strand
AAAAAAAAAAAAAAAAAAAAAAGGTGTACACATTGGGTAGTGTGTACACTGCTTGGGTGATGGATGCACCAGGATCTCAGAAATCACCACTAACAAACTTATTCATGTACAAAAATAACCAACTAAATAAATAAATACCTTTTAATACTCCGAGTGCCAGTATTTCTAAACTTTATGCTTACTTTCCCCTAAGCAATTCAGATTTTGCAACATGATACTGTATAATAATTCAGGTTTATCTTCCTAGAGTCTTATAAATAATTGATTTATAAATTGATTAAAGTTCCTTTTTAAAAGAACTTTATATAAGACTGTTCTTCAAACAATTCTGTAACACATGTGCATTTGTTCACATATTTATTCAGAAAAATATTTATTATCCTATTATAACTGGGAGTACAGGTGTGAAAAAGACAGAAAAGGTCTCTATTTTCTTGGAGCTTAGATTCCAAGTGAGGGGAGACAGATTAAAAAAAAAACTACTAAACAAACAACACACATAAAGGCGAATAATTAGGTAGATAGATAGATAAATAGATAGACAGATAGATAATTTTATTTAGCTGGTTATAACTGTAAAAGGGAGCTTTATTTATAAAAGGGAGCATGATAGCAACCATGCAGGGATTGGCTAATACAGAGTAGGTGCTCATGTTTCCTAGAGAAGAGAATATTTGACTTGAGACATGAATGACTAAAGCGGGGCCAGGCATGTGAAAATAGTGGAAGGATTCCTCCAGGCAAAGAGAACAGCAAATGCAAAGGCCCTACCATAAGAATAAGATTGAGTTGTTGAGGAGCATCAAGGCCATGGTGACCAGAGCCTAGTGAATATGAAAGGGAAGTGTGGCAACTGGGGAAGTAGGAACCCAGGTAGGGACCACATCATGAAGACTCTTGTAACTTTTAGGAACACATTTATCTTTTATTTCAAGTGCAGTGTGAAGTCATTGGATATCTTTAAGGAAGGAAGTGGTGGGAAGGGATTTTCTTTAAAAAAATCTTTTGGCTTCTGTATAACGAATTGAATGGAAGGAAGGAGGAAAGTGAAACCCAGGAGATGTGATGGTAGGCTATTGCTGAACACCAACACGTGAAAATAAAATAAACCAAAATACCCTTGTGAACACATTAGGCCAGTTGTTAACAAGATCTATCATGATACTGAACTCATAGAATAAATAAATATTTTTGATGAATTAAAAGTGTCTAGGACTCAAGCTAAGCTCCTGTTCTTTCTGTGAACTGTGCTCTTTTTATTTGGCTCCCAGGTAATGAAATTACAGTCTCTGTGTACATGTTCATATTTTGGAAGGTAAGAAAGAGAGCCACTGTCTGTGGAAGGAGTAACATTCAAATTGGAATGTGTATGCTCCCAGGTGCTGATCAACTGAAAGAAAATCCAGGGATACAGAGGAGATAGAAGTTAGTGGGAAACCCAACAAAAGGAGACTCAAGGGTCATGGTCCCTTCTGCCCTCTGCTGCTTGTGCTGCCCATATTGTTACAGTTGTTTAGCCTAAAAGTAGCTTCTGCATTTTGCCCCAACATCAGCTCCAGATCCTCTGCCTTTTTCCTAAAGAATCTGTACTATCTGGTTGGCTTTGAGCTTCACAATAGAAGGCTTAAACTGCTATCTCATGGACACCCAGAGCAGAGGTTCTCAAGCTTTAGCATGTGTTAGAATGACCTGAAAGACCTACTAAAACACAGATTGCTAAACTCCATCCCAGAGTTTTGATAGATGGGGCCCAGGAATCTGCGTTTCTACACATTCCAAGATGCTGATGCTGTCACAGGTCTGAGAACTATGCTTTGAAAATCACTGATCTACAGAAATGGAGCAACAGTGAGAAATGAGAGAGAGTGTGGTCACGATTAAAGCACACTCCTGCTTGCTACACTTGTACAATGCTTACTAAAGATAAAACCAAGTTAACTAGAATATCAAAGGCATCTTAAATGGGGTACATGTCAAAAGGAGGAACTGCAGCTGAAAAGTTGGAATATAGGGAAAGCAATTCCACTGTCTGCTTGAAGTTGGTATAGGTCTAGGAATGTAGGGGTTCTGGGATAATCCCATGGAATCAAATCTCATATGATTTTGATTTACAGATGTTAGCAGCTTCTTTCTCTTTCCACTGATCTCTTTCCACAAAGTTGAGACAAATTTGCAGTCTTGGATATTCATTGGAACCACCCGAATAATTTTTTTTAAAATATCAATTCTTGTGTCCCATACCCAGAGATTCTGATCTATTGACCAACGATGAGCCCTGGGCATCAGAATGTTTAAGTGTTTGTCCTTAAAACACAAATTCATTGTTGTTGTGCAGCCAGTGCTCTAAACTCTGCTTCATTTTGATTGCAATCACTATCTTTCTTTACCCTGAGGCTAGTTCTTCAGTTCTCAGTATGGGACACAGTGGTCTGAGCGGAAGGGACAAAGGTGAACTTCTCAGGGATACTGTTGGTATTCGTCAGCAGCCTAAGAACAGAAAAACACAGCCACACAGCCAGGAAGAGAAAGTCGGGTGAAACTGGACAGTCAGAGCAGAAGTGGATCCTAGATAGTGGCTCTAGAAAGTAAGATATTTTTAGATATTTTGGGGGATTTATATATTCAAAAAAATAGAATTTAAGAAGTCATTAAATGGGGTTTTGGTCTTGATGTAGGTTGCTTAAGGAAAAAAAATACCATCAGTTTCATTTAGAGGCCTGTTTTAGAGATTGGTTCTTACCTTATTGGAATTGAGTAGGAGTCTTGGCCTATGCATTTGATTCTTGTTTTCCCTGTGATATCATTTTTTCCAGTCATCTATTTGGAACATTTATATTTTTAAACTTATCCTTTTCAGATCTCAGGCTGCCTGGGAGATTGAGGGTAGGGGTAGAAGAGGGATTATAAAAACCTGGTAGGCCTCATGGACTCAGGCAATGGGTACACATTAGAAATGCACCAGGGAATGGAAGGTGAGTCATAGCCATGCTAAGGCATCTTGGCCAGATAACTATCAGAAGGATTTCCTGTTTGCCTGTGAGGGACACAGATGAGAAATTATTTTTCCTCTTACTTAACCCAATTGTGTTAATAATAACTTCACAGATGGTGTATCCCTTGGTCTATTGTCAGAACTCTCTTAGTCTTCCAAATATAGAAGGAACAGTGGGCCACAGGGTCCTGAAGTGAGTCTGTGCCTCAATGCGTAAGTTTGAATCAGGAATCTTTGCTCTTAAATTCAACCTTCCCACATGGAATGGGGAAGGCTGCTTTGTGTACTTCCCCTGACACTGGAGCATCCAGAAGGCCAGTCCTCTGGGAAGAGGAGAGCAGAGTTACAAAGGAGACAGAGTCAACGACAATTTCAGAGGTCTAGGAAAGTTTACTTAACAGTAATTGTCATCACTGAGTGAACAGGCAAAGAACCCACATTAAGTAACTCTTACCCAATTTCTAGAAGCAGACATGGGTGCGCCTATGGATCTCCTGCGATGCTTATTATCAAGGCAGATTTCTGCTTCTATGCATAGTCCTGGAGTCTGAATTTTTAAAAGACCCCCTTCCTCAGTAATTTTGATCCACTTGCCTTGGATGACATCCTCTTCTGTGCTTAGTCACTGAACATGTTGAAAATTGTAATGTCTGCAACATGGAAATGTACAGCTAAAATTTACACTAGAAATGACTCGTATGTATGGTGGAGGATAAAAATGTGGATAAGAAGAAAAGGGGAGAAGAGGAGCACATTAGGATCAATAATTTCAAGGTACTAAAGAATGTGAGCATTCTGTAAGTCACAAATTACCAAGCTATGAAGTTTCAAATTGCATGTATGTCACTGGCCAATATATACATTCATCATATGTACTGCTCTATTGTGGAAAGAATGTATAATTTACACTGCTCTTGATTTTTAAATGAGATTTGCATATCAAAAAAATCACTGTTTTAAAATACACAATTCAACAGTTTTCAGTATATTCAGGTAACTGTGCAGATATCACTATCTAATTCCAGAATATTTTCATCACTCTCAAAAGAAATCTATAAACAATCCATTTCCTCTTCTCCAACCCCTAGCAACCACTAATCTACCACCTGTCTCTGTGATTTGCCTATTATGAAAATGCTGTATAAATAGTATCATGGAAATACTATATAACTATGTGTGCTTTTGTGACTGGCGGCTTCCACTTAGCATAATGTTTTCAAGGATCAGTCATGTTGCAATCTGTGTTAGTACTTCATTCCTTTTCTGAGACTAAGTTATATTCCATTGTATTGTTATACCACATTTTTATTTATTCATTAACCAGCCGATGGACATTTGGGTTGTTTCCACTTTTTGGCTATTCTAAGTAATGCTGCTATGAATGTTTGTGTCCTCTCCAAAATTCATAGGTCAAAATATAATCCCTAATGTGATAGTATAAAGTGGTGGGCCTTTTAAGAGGTAATTAAGTCATGAAGGTGGAGCCTTCATGAATGGGATTAGGGCCCTTATAAAAGGGCTTGAGATTAAAGGATGTATGTTTGTTTTTTCTCTCTCTCGCTCTCTCGCTCTCTCGCTCTCTCCCCCCACCCCTTTCCACCTTTGACCATGGGAGGACATGTCAGTCCTTCCCTTTAGAGGACATAGCAGGAGGGTTCTCACCAGATGCCAGAAACTTGATCTTGGACTTCTCAGCCTCCAGATCTGTGAAAAATAAATTTCTGTTCATTATAAATTACCCAGTCTTAGGTATTCTGTTAGAGCAGCATAAAACAGACTAAGACAAGGAGTATTGCCATATTAACACTAATGAGTCTTCTGATCTGTGATCATGGGAAGTCTTTCCATATATTTAGGTCCTTTAAAAATTCAATGATTTTGCAGTTTTTGGCATTACACTTATTTTGTTAAATTTATTCTGAAATACTTTATACTCTTTTATGCCATTATAAGTGGAATTGTGTTATTAATTTCACTTTCAATGTTCATTGCCAATATATAGAAATAATTTTTATATACTTACCTTGAATTCTGCAATCTTGCTGAATTCATTTATTAGTTATAATAAGTTTTTTGTGGATTTCTTAGGATTTTCTGTGTATCAGATGATGTCATCTACAAGCAGAGACTTTTACTTCTTTCTTTATAATACATAAGCCTTTTATTTTGTTTTCTTGTCTTATCTTCCTTGTTAGAACTGCCAGTACAATATTGAGTAGAAGTGGTGAGAGCAGAAATCCTTGTCTTGTTTCTAAACTTAATGGAAAGCTTTTAGTCTAATTTTATTTCCTATTGGTCTATTATCTTCCTTAATGTTTAAAAGAAGTAAAGAGTGAACTAAGATTATTTTATTGTTCCTATCTTTAATACATGATGAAGTTTTTCATATGTATAATTTTTATCAGCTATTGACCAAAATTATGAATGTCTTTCACGATTTTAGTCCTATAGGTTTTACCTTTGTCTATTAAAAAACTCTTTTATTGAGCTCAATTTAACTATTTTGAAGGTATTTTATTGAACACTTTTAAGTTTGTGTTTTTGGGTGATATGTTATGCAGTTCACAAATCCTACATTCTATATTCAAACTACTATTTAGCCAATCTATTGACTTCTTAATTTTAGATATTATATATATCATTGTATTTTCCCCCAAAAACAATCTTTCTCCATTTTGTTATCTGTTTTGTTACTGCAACTTTTTATTGCATTAATCAGAGTTATTTTGATGTCTATATCTGCTAACTGTGATATCTGGATAATATCTAGGTCTGCTTCTACTATTTTGACTATCGATAATATATGTTTGCCTTTTTATAACTCTAGTAATTTTTACTTTATGCTGGATATTATATGTAAAAGAACCATAAATAATCTAAACAATATATTTCTTCACAGATGGCTTCTTTCTCCTCTGTGTTATTCAGTGATTTTTAAGGGGTTGTTAATAGTAATGATTTAAACTGTGTCAATGCTAAATTTCAGCTTCAGCAACCTTTAGGTTACTGCTGTTTGACCCCTGTTTCTAACCTTGCTCCTACAAGGTTTTAACTAAGAGTTAGAAATGTCTTTGTCTCTCAAACCTACAAGTCTTCAAGAGGTCAGTATTCTGCCCCATGTTTCTAGTCTCCCATACCTTAAAACTTCAAAATCCAGCAAATGCCTCAAGGAGGGAGATCTTCCATGTGTGTAAGTCATGCCTCCTGCCTCTTAGCGGGACTTTGTTTTCTAAGTTTCAGGAGACTGTGGAAGTTTAACTGCGTCTTTTAAAAGCTTTAGTCTTAGATCTCCAACTTTTGGTCAGTCAAAGAATTCAACAAATGTTCTGTGGGGAAAACTCACTGTGCATTTGAAATTCCTTGAAGTTTACAAATTCCCATTCTAGCCCTGTGTGAACACTATAATGTTTTCTGAGTTTTTTTTTTCACAGAAGTAGAGGAACCATGCCTAAACTAAGTCTGATTCTCAGTTCAGCATCCAGAATCAGCAAATGTTCTAAGGGGGAAAAAATGGCTGGTTAACATCATCTCTCCTAGGAATGATTTTCCCCCCATTTTGAAATTTTAATAATTTTTTGCTTGTCCATTTTGCTTCCACACCTCTCTGATGATTTTACAATGACATTTTTGTAATATATTCAACTTTTTTTTTTTTTTTTTGACGGAGTCTCATTCTGTTCACTCTGTTACCAGGCTGGAGTACAGTGGTGTGATCTCAATTCACTGCAACCTCCACCTCCTGGAGTTCAAGTGATTCTCCTGTCAGCCTCCCAAGTAGCTGAGACTACATGGGGGGCGGCCACCAAGCCCAGCTAATTTTTTGTATTTTTAGCAGAGACACGGTTTCACCATGTTGGCCAGGATGGTCTCGATCTCTTCACCTCATCATCTGCCTGCCTTAGCCCCCAAAAGTGCTAGGATTACAGGTGTGAGCCACTGCGCCAGGGGTTTTCCTGCCTTGACCTACTACATCCTTCTCAGAAGCAGCTCTCAGCTCACTTCTGAATGATACAGTATCTCTCATGGACAATGATCTATGGCCTAGGAATGTTTGCATTTTAAATATAAATATGTCTTGTATTTAAGTCATATGTCTTCATCTTAGGATATGAAAAATGTAGCTCTTTTTCATTTACCTTATTTAGACAAGGCTCTTCTCTTACTGCTTTTTCCTGAGAGATTTAGCCATGACTGACACCTTTGCCCCTCACTTTAAAGACATGATTTTGGAGACAATAAGAGGAGTCCAAGATGGCAGATAGGAGGCACGCTTGCGGCTCTTGCTTTGACAGACAGAGCAGTGTGTGGAAACTCACATCCTGCACTTTTGCTCCAAGAACTACCACAAGAACATTCCAGGAAAGCAGAGAGAATCCACAGACCCTTTGAAAGAACTGGATCACCACTGCAGGCTCCTTAAGACACTGAAAAACTGGGAGTCAGCATGTTTTCTCAGTGGGGTGGCTGGTGGTCTGGAGCAAATTCTCAGCCCTGGTAACAAGCTGCCTGAAAATAGACTCATTGCTATTGGGAGGTGGGCATAGTGTGAGTGAGACTGGCCTTTACAACTATAGGCTGTGTGGGAGCAGGGTGAGGCCTGGGACTATCGGCTTTCCCCTACCTCACTGGGGACCTGTATGCATCAGCAGAGGCAGCTGCAATCCCCCTTGGAACATAACTCCATTGGCCTGAGAACCACATCCCCATGCCCCACAGCAGCCACAGCAAGCCCCACCAAGGAGGGTGTGAGCTCAGACACACCTAACCCTGCCCCCACCTGATGGTCATTCTCTACCTGCCCTGGTTGCCAAAGACAAAGAACATCATCTCCTGGGAGTTCTATGGCCCTGCCCACAACCTGAGAAACCTGAATACTTAACCAGGCAACCCTAGGGCAAGTTTGCATCTTCCCTATAGGACCACAGCTGATACACTTTTGAAGCACGACCTCCTGGCTGGAGGCCAACCAACACAAAATCAGCACACTAACAAAAATAAAAGCAAGGACCCTCAATGAGTGCCCCTGCTACCTCCACCAGAGCAGGTGCTGGTATCGATGGCTGAAAGACCTCAACATGGATCACATCACAGAACTTATTGTACAGTGCCACTGGGTTTAGCCACCCAGTGGCTAAACCCAGAAGAGCAAAAACAATCACTGCATTTCAGTTCTCAGGAAGCCCCATCCCTAGGGGAATGGGGAAAATACCACATCAAGGGAGTACCTCATGGGACAAAAGAATCTGAACATAAGCCCTTGAGTTCCAGATCTTCCCTCTGACATAGTCTACCCAAATGATAAGGAATCAAGAAATAGTTCTGGTAATATGACAAAACAAGGTTCTTTAACACCCCCAAGAGATCACACCAGCTCACCAGCAATGATGAACTCTCTGAATTGCCAGAAAAAGAATTCAGTAGGTTGAGTATTAAGCTAATCAAGGAGGTACCAAAGAAAGGTAAAGTCCAACTTAAAGAATAAAAAATGTGATACAGGATATGAAAGGAAAAAAATCTTTAGTCAAATGGATAGCATAAATAAAAAACAATCACAACTTCTGGAAATCAAAGACATACTTAGAGAAATGCAAAATGCACTGGAAATTCTCAGCAATAGAATTGAACAAGCAGAAGAAAGAACTTCAGAGCTTGGAAACAAGGCTTTCAAATTAAACTAATCCATCAAAGACCAAAAAAAAGAGAGAATTTTTTAAAATGTTCAAAGCCTCCAAGAAGTTTGGGACTATGTTAAGCATCCAAACATAATAATTGGTGTTCCTGACGAAAAAGAGAAATACAAAAGTTTGGAAAACATATTTGAGGGAATAATCGAGGAAAATTTCCCTGACCTTGCTAGAGATCTAGATATCCAAAACAAGAAGCTCAAAGAACACCTGGGAAATTTGGGTGATGATCTTTTTCATGGCACTATGTGCCATCACCAAGGCACATAGTCATCAGGTTATCTAAAGTCAAGATGAAGGAAAGAATCTTAAGAGCTGTGAGGCAAAAACATCAGATAATCTAGAAAGTAAAACCTATCAGAGTAACAGCAAATCTCTCAGCAGAAACCCTACAAGCTAGAAGGGATTGGGGACCTATTTTTAGCATCCTTAAACAGAGCAATTATCAGCCAAGAATTTTGTATCTAGCAAAACTAAGCTTCATAAAAGAAGAAAAGACACAGTATTTTCCAGACAAACAAATGCTGAAAGAATTTGCCACTACCAAGCCAGCACTACAAGAACTGCTAAAAGGAGCTCGAAATATTGAAACATATCCTTGAAATAGACCAAAATAGAACATCCTTAAAGCATAAATCTCACAGGACTTATATAAAAATAACACAATGAAAAAAAACAAAAACAGGGTATTCAGGCAACAAATAGCATAATGAATAGAAAGGTACCTCACATCTCAATGCTAACATTGAATGTAAATGGCCTAAATGCTTCACTTAAAAGATACGAAATGGCAGAATGAATAAGAATTCACCTACCAAGTTTCTGCTGTCTTCGGGAGACTCAACTAATATGGATTCACATAAACTTAAGAGAAAAGGGTAGAAAAAGATATTTCATGCAAATGGACACCAAAAACAAGCAGGAGTATCTATTCTTATATCAGACAAAACAAACTTTAAAGCAATAGCAGTTAAAAAAGACAAAGGGAGGAAATTATATAATGATAAAAAGACTAGTCCAGCAGGAAATATTATAATCCTAAATATGTATGTGTACCTAACATTGGAGCTCCCAGATTTATAAAACAATTACTACTAGACCTAAGAAGTGAGATAGACAGTTAACAGAATAATAGTGAGGGAATTTCATACTCCTTTTTCACCTTGATCCTGATCACCAAGGAAATACTTTGCCAGCTCCCATAGCATTTCTTGTCTTGGTCTGTGTACAGAGTTACCTGGTTGCCATGGTATGTGAGGATATTTTCCCCCAGGTTGCTGGCCAGTTTCTTTCTGCATTCTGAGAGTCTGGGTTTATTCATCACACTGGGTAGGTCTCGATTCCTTACCACTGAGGCCACCGTAACAAAGCAGTGGGGCATGCCTCCTCATGAGAGAGGACTGGAGACTGCACCTAGATGAGAATGGCTTCCCTGTACTGGCCACCAAATTGTTCAAAGCAAATTTTCGGTGTCACAAAAGAAATAGCATAAAGTTTCCCAGCAAGGCAATTTTTACTTCTGTAGAAGCGTGTGTCTCACAAATGGAGCAATGGTGAGAGCACACCTGAACAGGGAAGGGGAAGGAGTTCTTATCCCTGATGTAGGTCTCCTCTACTGCTGTGTCATTCTCCTATTGGCTAGGGTTGGACCACATAGTCTAAGCTAATTTTGACTGGCTGTTTTAAAGAGAGAAGGGGTATGAGCCAGAGTGGTGGGTTGAGTAGTTTTGGCGGGAAAGATAGTTATGGAACAGGTGGCTAAAGGTGACTCAGGTCAGAGCAGGTGACCAGAGGTGACTCAAGATGGAGCAGGTGGCCAGGAGTGACTCAGGATGGAGCAGTTGACCAGGGGTACAGATATGAACTACTGATTGGAGCTGGTGGGAAAGGTGTTTACTGAAACTAGAGGCAAGGAGAGGAAGAGAACAAGGAAGAGAAACTTTAAAATGGAGAACAAAGAACACAGAAACTAAACATACTGGCATACTGATTCTTTGAAGAGAAATTTGGAACTCACTGTATTCAACACTAGGGACGCAGGGATGGTTTAACATCCACAAGTCAATAAATGTGATACATCACATAAGCAGAAATAAAAATAAAAATCACATGATCATCTCAATAGATGCTGAAAAAGCATTTGACAAAATCCAGCATTGCTTTATGATTAAAACCCTCAGCAAAATCGGCATAGAAGGAACGTATAATAAAAGCCATCTATGACAGTCCCACAGCCAACATTGTACTGAACAGGGAAAAGTTGAAAGCATTCCCCCTGAGAACTGGAAAAGGACAAGGATGCCCACTTTCTATTCAACTTCTATTCTTTTAAACATAATACTGGAAGTCTTAGCCAGAGCAATCAGACAAGAGAAAGAAGTCAAAGCCATCCAAATAGATAGAGAAGAAGTCAAACTGTCACTGTTTGCTGATGATATGATCGTATACCTAGAAAATTCTAAAGACTCATACAAAAAGTTCCTAGAACTGGTAAATGAATTCCGCAAAGTTTCAGGATACAAAATTAATGTACATAAATCAGTAGCTCTACTATACACTAATAGCAACCAAGCTGAGAATCAAATCAAGAACTCAACCCTTTTTACAACAGCTGCAAAAGATAACATAAAATACTTAGGAATATACCTAACCAAGGAGATGAAAGACCTCTACAAGGAAAACTATAAAACACTGCTGAAAGAAATCGTAGATGACACAAACAAATGAAAACACATCCCATGCTCATGGATGGGTAGAATCAATATTGTGAAAATGACCATACTACCAAAAACAATCTATAAATTCCATGCAATTCCCATCAAAGAGAGACCTTGAGGCTTCTTGTTCAGTTCAGCACGTACAAAGTGCCATATTTTGGGGCGTTTGTTTCTGAACCTCAACAAACTCAGTAAATATTTGTTGAATTAATGCATGCATGTGTCAATGAGTGAATGAATGAATTTGAAAATAATAAGTTAACTTTATTGATTAAATATATTATGTATATTTTATATTCAGAGAATTGTGGGAAAAATGCTTTAACTCACAAGTGAAGCTCAAATAAGAACTTTAGAAAATATTAGAAGATTATTCCTTTTGAGAAGTTTTGCAAAATTTAGCTTATTTGACAATATGTTTGAGGGTGATCAAATAGGTGGGAGGACTCATTGATACCTAGCATACCGTGTACTTCCACACTTTGAAATGCACCATGTAAAACTTTTTTCCTTTTTAGGCGAAAAAAAAATGCAATTGTAACATAATATAGTGAGGGTCAATGATAGTACAAGATGTTGTAGATCACTGATAAGAGGCAAGAGTACTAAGGAGAAGAATAAAACCGTGAGGCAATAGGACACGGCAAAGTAAGTTTTGACAGAAAGCACAGGAATAGAAACAAGACAGAAAAGACCAGGACATTCTTGCATTTAAAACATAAAGGGGAGCAGATTATATTGTCTTTGGATGTCTGGTGAAGGCCAGGCAATGGAAAAAGGATCACCCATTATTTTGTCACCCACTTCACAGGGTCGTCCCAGACCCATTCACTGGTTAGCTTTCTCTTTCTCTTTGACCAGACTTCCCAATGCAATTACAAATTCTCTGATGCAGGGTTCCTTATCTGTAGCAATCATATCTAGCACATGATTAGCAATCAATTATTATATTCCAAGAGAAAAAAAAAAGATTGAAAAGTGGGAAGCATGAAAGGAATACTAAAGGATAAATGGAAGGAAGGAAGGAAGGAGGGAAGGAAAGAAGGAAGGAAGGGAAGGAGAGGCAGAAGGGAAGGAGGGAACCAACCTCTTCTCTTTGCTAAAGCATTCTAATCTTGCATAGTTTCCTCAGGGGTTTTAGTTATTCTTCTGCCACTAGAGGGAAATGTCAACATTGTTTTCTTCTTATAACCAAAGGAATGCTTCATAAAGTTGCTGCCCCTACACTGCCAGAGTCTATTTCTCTTAGCATTCAACATGAATCAAATTTTCATACTTCTTCCAACTAGGATCTTGAAAAATTAAAGCAGCATCTGAATAATATGTGAAATATCATAAAATAACTTATAGATCTGCTGTTGATAATCCTCATTATTGTCTCTCTGTATTCCTTTGAAACCAAATCCTTCACACATACACACACACACATCACCCACTGGCAAGAAGGTATTTCCTCCTTGTATGCTTTATTCTCTTTTCAAAAAACAATGCTAGTTCTTAAGAATGGAGATTGTATTTCTCAGATATTCTTACTAAAAGTAAACAGATTTGAAAATATATTTCAAAATAGGATAAATTTTGAGAGAGCATGTTAAAGTTCTCCAGAGAAAAAGAACAATGTGTGTGTGTGTGCACGCATGCACACATGTGCACATGCATGTGTGTAGAGAGAGGTTGTAAGAGAGATAAGGAATATGCATTATGGAGGCTGTGAAATCTTAAGATCTTCAGGTGGCAATCTAGAGACCCAAGAGAGACAATGTTTCAGTTTGAGTTTCCAGCCCAAAGGCCAAAAAAGACCAGTGTCTCAGTTCACAGCAGTTAAGGAAGTGGAGTTCCCTTCTACTCACAGGAGAGTCAGCCTTCTTATTCTATTAGGCCTTCAACTGATTGGATGATGCCCCCCCACTTCAGGGAAGGCAATCTTCTTTACTCAGTCAACCAATTTAAATGTTAATCTTATCAAAAAACACCCTCACAGACACACCCAAAATAATGTTTGACCAAATATCTGGTCATCCCATGACCTCATCAAGTTGACACATAAAATTAATCATCACAGAGAATTCACCTCCTTAAGAATTATACTGTGCTGTATGTGGTGCTGTATTTGCAGGAAGAATAAGAGGAGAAAACGATCTTTCTCAATAAAAGGGATCCCTACTATTTGAGTTCTACCGTCTGAACCCTTTCCCTGTTCCTGCGATGGTCATGCCTCCCAGGGGCAACAGCAACCATTGCCCTTTCAATCTAGTGGGTTGTGCCCAGTGAGAGGCCATCACCCAGGCAGAATTGTTGGGTGGCCAGATGTCTCAAGGCCAGGTAAACTTGGAGGACCTAACCCTACAAAATAGAAAGTCCCAAATGTATGTTTTAGAGGTGGTTGTTTTGGAGGCAAACTGTAAAAGATGTCTCCACTCTTTGTGATATCTGTTCTGCCTTGAGGAACATCTGGCTACCTTCTAATACTTGGTAACAGTAAATAAAACAAATTTAAGAATGGGAAACTATTACTTTAATAGAAAATATTAAAATAATAGAATATTAAAATAATAGAAATAGAATCTAAGTAGAATAGCGGCTACCAGAGTGGGCAGCGATGGGCTATGCTAGTTATCATGATTTAGCCATTCTGCAATGTATGCACACTTCAAAACATGTTGTACACCATAAATATATACAATTTTATTTTTCAGTAAAATGAATAAATAATAAAATAAGTGGAGACAAAGAGATTATATTAGTGGCAAACCAACATTATACAAGAGACCCGAAGGAAGGAAAATGCCAGATAGGTCATGTTAACAGTTTTCCTACCATCAATGAATGTTTACTATTTTCTATACAGTGCTCTAGATTGATTGATTGATTGATTGATGATTGATTTTATTTTTTGCGGTGGAGTCTCACTGTGTTGCCCAGGCTCGAGTGCAGTGGTGCAATCCTGGCTCACTGCAACCTCCACCACCCTGGTTCAAGTGATTCCTCTGCCTCAGTCCTTGAGTAACTGGGGACTACAGGCCCACGTCACCATTTCCGGCTAATTTTTGTATTTTTAGTAGAGACAGGGTTCTGCTATGTTGGCCAGGCTGGTCTTGAACTCTTGACCTCAGGTGATCCGCCTACCTCGGCCTGTCAAAGTGCTGGGATTATAGATGTGAGCTACTGTGGCTGGTCTAGACTTACATGCATTGTCTTAATCTCAACAATCATTCTATGAAGTAGGTACTACTGTTAATCCTTAAGGAATAAGGCTCAGATATTTTAAGACAGTTTTGGGGTAATGCTCCACAGCTAAATCTTTGGAGGCCTGGAATCTTAAATCAATTTACCTGACCCCCATAGCTATGTTCTTATTGCTCTGGTGTATTGCCTCCTATTTATAAAGAAAGTTTCTCAACCTAAATTAAAAGGATCTCTGGTTTTACTACCGACATGCTTCCAAATGAATCCCTTTGGATAGGCATTCTCTTTACTCCAATAGGTAGACACAGAGAATAAGGAGATCAGGCTAAGGTTCCACTATTAGCCTACCTACTACTTTGTTGTCAAGCCTTTGCCTATGAAATGTGGAAGCAGTAAGTTACTTAACTTCTCAACTTCAGTTTTTGAATCCATAGACTAGGCTTAATGCCTACCACTAATTAGATCACTGTTAGGTGCAAATGAGAGAATTTATGTAAAAATTCTACAGAATTTTCTCTACTGCCCTATATGTCCCCCAATATATACTCCTTTACTGCCCTGTATGTTCCCAATATGTACTCCCTCAGCCAGGTGACAGTAGACACCCTCCAAAGAGGTTGTATAGAATTCCCATGGTGCCCAATCAAAACTCATATTTCTGAGAGTACACCAAAGTTCCAAGGGCTCTTAATTTAGGAGAGGACCCCTCAGTAAATAGCATGCTCTAGGAAATGACAGAGTATCTGCCTCTTAAAACATTGTTCTCTTCTTCCCTGCTTACCTTGCCTACTGTGGATTGGTGTCTCACAAATGTAAAACTTTTTATTTTACTTTTTGGTGGTGATCTTTTAAGGATCTAGTTCTCAAGATGGGCATTCCTAACTTGGAAGGTGTTATTACTATTATTATATTTTATTTTCCAGTGCTCTGAATTTTTACGTGTCATTTTCAAAAATTTAGGTTTTGAAATAAAAACAACTAAATGAATATTGTCTAAACATGGAATCTTTGAAAACTTATGGCAACTTGCCCCCATTTCTGAAAACTGAAACAATTCTAGTGTATTGCAACACCATTGCAAGCCACTGCTTGAGAGTCTCAACCAAAGAAAGTTTCTCACCACTCAGTATGGTAAAATGATAAATAACTCTTAGTCATCAGGAAAAATACATGTCAACAAATAATATTTATCTAGACTTAATCATAGGCTATTCATGGGATTGCTGGTGTTCTCGATGAAGTAGAAATTTCTTTAATAAATAATTACAAAGCTTCTTTGTCTTGTCTGTTTCTTTATTTGATTTAAAAGTGAGAATCAATTTTTTTAGATTATTTCTGCTAGAAACCTGTGGGAAAATGCATATTTGGTGGGAGTACGGTAGCAATATATATTTGCTTGACCCGAATGGAGCAGTTCTATCTTGATCTGAGGAGTGTATCTGGTGATGAATTTCTTATGACAGAGGCACAAGTAAGGGGGTGTCCTTGAACAGGGCCCAGGCATAGAGATGTTAAACTTTCCTGCCTCCCTCAAATTGCAGTGAAGTATTTATACTTACTGAGTCCTTAGAGTGGGAGCCAACTGGATCTACTCAGGTGAGAGATGTCTTAGGTCAGCTTCCCTCGAGGCAAAGCCTGAGAAAGGAATTTTTGTGAAGGCAATTTACTGAGGAAGTGCTTTCAGGAAAAAGAGGGAAGTGGGGTAGGGTAGGGGTAGAAAATAAGGACATGGTCTCAGCTGGGTCTACCTTCAGCCCGTGGCCTGCAAGGAATTCTGGAGCATGAATTATGCCACAAGGTTAGTCTGACTTGGAGATGAGGGGGCTGGTGTTACATTGTTACATAAGCCCTGTCAGTCAGTCATGGGTGGTTGGCTGCTTTCAGGGAAGTGGCTTTTCTGCAAGGGCAGCTCTCTGAAGAAGCAGAAGCTGTGGACCCTTAGCAGTGACACTCAAGGCTGTTGGGGGATGGTTGCGTCCACTCAGTGAAGGGAGTCTGAGCAGGGTACCAACAGCATCCACTACAGTAAGAAATTTCTTTCTCTTTGCATCTCAAGAATTTAAAAAAAAGGAAGGAAGGAAGGAAGGAAAGGAGGGAGGGAGGGAGAGAAGGAAAATAAAAAAAAAAAAAAAGAAAGTAGATTAATTTCTTTGATTTTATTTAAAGAATTTTCACAGGACACTTGGAATAAATGTTTTTCTAAGATTTCAGCCAGAGAAAGACTTGGACTATAATCGTGATTGAAATCTTTTTGGTTTGCTAGGAATTTGTGGTGATATCTTGTAATAATTCCTGAAGCTTAGATTTAATCTGCTTTCCACAAAACCACAATGAAAATTAGTTATATGCAAAACATTATTTCCTTAATTACTCCTCACCCCTGCCAAGACAAGTTTCTCTGTTTAATATGTATCTTTAAGCCTTTAAATCAGAACCTTTCACTTATGATTATTCATTTCTCTCTCTTATGACCAGCATATAGTTTCATAAAAGCTTAGTTTGGAAGGACCAGCAAGATAGCCAAGGGGTAAAATGGCTGGAGTGGGATGCTGACCAGTAACGAGTGCTCAGAGAACTATCAGCTCTCTGCCCAACTGTCCCATATAAGGGGAGGCTACCTCTCAGCTTTAGCCCAATATTGCCATGTGACAATGCAAGCAGTGATGCCAAGTTGTTTTAGTGTTTTCAAGAGAAGATGAAAACTCAGGGTTTTTTAATACAAATAACCCTATTTTTGCAACAAACTTAAATTTGTAATACTGTGTAGGTCAACTGTGCAGAGTCCAGATAGCCCCCAATGTCACTGGTTTTCTTTTGGAGGTCTGTGTGCTTGCACATTGCTGCTAGACTTGAAGTTACTGGAATACAAACTATGCATCTCATTTATCTTTGTGTCATGCACAAAAGGGAGCTTTGCATTTCATAGACACTAAGTATTTATTAAATGATTGGTTGAAAACTTTTGGAAGCTATTAGCATTTGTCATTTGCCTATATTTAAGATGTGCAGTTTATCTGGGATTGCTTTGCTAGAGATGCAAGGATAAAAACTAGCATTCTCAGTCTCCAGGAGTTCACAGTATATGATAGAACAAAGAAAAATCAAGCCCAGAGGTGGTGGCTCACCCCTGTAATCCCAGCACTTTGGGAGACCAAGGTGGGTGGATTGCTTGAGCTCAGGAGCTCAAGACCAGACTGGGCAACATGGTGAAACCCTTCCGCTACAAGAAAATTAGCTGGGTGTGGTGGTGCATGTCTGTGATCCCAGCTACTCAGGAGAATGAGGTGGGAGGATTGCTTGAGTCCAGGAATTCGAGGCTGCAGTCTGCAGTGAGGCACTGCACTTCAGCCTAGATGACAGAGTGAGACCCTGTCTCCAAAAAAATCAAAATAAAAATAAAAGAAAGAGAAGAAAGAAGGAAGGAAGGAGGAAGGGGAAGGAGGGGAAAGGGGAGATGGGAGGAGAGGAAAGGAGGAAAAGGAAAGGGAAGAGGAATAGGAAAGAAAGAAGAAAAATCAGGGAAATGTATACTCAACTGGCTCCCAGAGTGACAAATGAGAAGAGAAGAGACATTAAAGGAGAATGGACAGCAAGACAGGTTGAGGAGCGGGGCTCACATGCCATGCTCAGAAACTTGGCTTGCAGCATACGAGTGAAGGAAAGACGAAAAAAAATCAAACAAGGAACAAGGTGAGCACATTTTGAGGAAGGAGCATGAGCCGCAGCAGTGTAGCCTCAGCCTCATGCTCAGCTAGGGCCTGCTAAGCTGCAGTGCCCCCTTACCTCCTGTGTGACTGAGGCCATGCAGATGACACATCTGTCTTTGCATCACCAAGCACTTCCAGATGGCCAGGACCCATCATGTGGCCCCTGAATGTAGCCAGAGTGGTGTCATCTGTGAATTTCTCACATCCTGAGTCCCCAGAGCTTGGCACAGCATCTCACTCAGTGAGCTGAACTTGTGTTTACTGCAGGCAGGGAGGAAAAAGGACTGCTGTGAAGTTTGCCAGAAGCAACGTTTCCGGCAGCCCAGTAATGGCTGGAAATGGCTAGCTAGGAGACTATGGTTGTGGATTAAATAGTTGGAGAATAAAGCTAAAAGAAAAGCACTCCTCTCATAAAACAAAGATCTCCAGCCACTTGCAAGCTGCAAGCCGGTGGCACAAGGGCCAGAGACAGATTTACTTGCCCACAATGTATGAAAAGCAATTTGTTTGAATTAGTTACTATTAAAAGACTGGGAAGTTAACATTAGCACTTTCACATCTGGTTTATCTTAAACCCTCAAAACTAGCTGGCCATACTTAGTCTGTTTTTGTATTTTAATTCATTAACTGACATGCTTCCACCACCACTCAGGTATAAAGGTTAGTGTAGCAATAGAGCATCTTTGGAAAAAAAGATACAGTAACATCACTAGTATGATTCATTTGTTGTATGCATACCCTGAAATAAATAAAAGTAATACAGTGAACCATAACAAGACTGAAGTCTTAACGTTCTTGAAGAGTCGCTCACTAGCCTAGAATGTCACTGAGATGAGATAAGATGAGAGGAGAATATCGGCCCCTCCCAAATTCAACTTTCCTATAAATCCTTGTATTAGTTGTTTCTTGGTAATATAAGCCTTGTTTAGGTTAAAGACCAAACAAAAGAAAACCTCATCCTATTTTTAAAAAGTAAAAGATGTTCATATAATTAATGTGTGAAAAATGTGTGCCTGAGACAACAGAATGCAACCTAAAGACAGCAATATGAATACGGGGATCATGAAAGATGAAAAACTTAGTCAACCACAAAAGGCATAACTTGTAAACAAGGCTTAATTTATGATTAAATGACAGGGTATTGCAAAATGCATGCATGTATTAATAAAAAATTTTCCTAGAATTGAAAGTGTTTACAGATGACAATACTGTAAAAGTGTTTGTATTATTTACTTCAGGCTGCTATATATGACAAAATACCCATAGACTGGGTGGCTTAAAAAAACAGAAATTTATTTCTTATAATTCTGGAGGCAAAAGTCCAAGATGAGGGTGCCGGCATGGTCAGGTTCTGAGGAGGGCCTTCTTCCAGGTTGCAGACTGCCATCTTCTCATGGTGCCCTCAGGAGAGAGCAAAAAGAGATCCTGTGTCTCGTCCTCTTTATAAGGTCATTGATTTTATCATGAAAACCCCACCTTTATGACCTCATCTAACCCTATTATCTCCCAAAGATTTTACCTCCTAAAAGCATCATATTGAGGGCTAAAATGTCAACATAAGAATTTGGGAGAGATGGAGACTTTCAGACCGTAATAGTGTGTCAGTATGCAGCAGAGATGATGGGTAATAATCAGGAATAGCCATTTATGAATGGAAGTCTAATGTTGCTCATTTTGAAGACATAGCTGAAAGCCTACAGAACAAGTTTTGTAAAAAAAAAATAATCATTTGTGGTGTCTTCTACCTCAATGGGTGGGAGCAGATTTAAATAATGCCATTATATTTTTATGGTGTTTGATATGGTCCGGCTCTGTGTCCTAACCCAAATCTCATCTTGAATTTTAATCTGAATTGTAGTGTTTGGGGAGGGACCTTGTGGGAGGTGATTGCATCATGGGGCAGTTCCCCCATGCCGTTCTCATGATAGGGAGGAAGTTCTCATGAGATCTGATAATTTTCTAAGGGGCTTTTCCCCACTTCATTGGCACTCATTCTTTCTTCTGCTGCCCTGTGAAGAGGTGGCTTCTGCCATGATTGTAAGTTTCCTGAGGCTTCCTCGGCCATAAAGAACTATGAGTCAATTAAACCTCTTTTCTTTATAAATTACCCAGTCTTGGGTATCTCTTTATAGCAGTCTGAGAATGGACTAATACAGTGTTAATGAATATCTTACTATTACTAAATAACATTTGGAAGGGACACAAGAGCTTCAGGAGAGACACAACCTCAGGAAATTATGTAATGAGAATAGTCTTGAAAAATTTAATTTAGACTAATCAAAAGTACTAAATATGACTTTAAATGGTACTCTTGTGAGTACTATTGAAATGTGGTGGCAACATGTCTTCATAGTAAAATTTAAATGCTGTGTGGTATTGTTTTAAAAAGACTTGGAACTCAAGGCTGCCCACTGCATCTTTTGTAGAAACCACATTTTGCTAGAAACTTAAATTTTTCACTCATGATGAATATTGTAATTAACTCCATGAACTGGACATGCTTCTGTGTGTGAACCACAGACAGTGCAATACTTTCTTAATGAACAATATGGTTGATACCTAATCTGCTGTAGAACATATGAAATAGGTGACTCATTCATTCATTATATGATGCTAAAAACTTTTTGATTTGCTGGGAAAAACTGATTTGTTTATGTTATTCAAAGGGAAATTATAGAAATAACTTATGGGAGAAGTTGGATCAAACTAAATATTTTAAATATTTTTTCTACAGGGGCATTCATTAATAGATAAAAGGGTACCCAAATATATTATTTAATTTGCTTCCTCCTGACAAAATTATGACCTTGGGAAGCTCATTTGTCAAGAAAAAATATGACCCACTTTCATGTACTGAAATTGCCTCTTCCAACCATGAAAGTGATGGCCCAAACCAATATCCCCCATTTGGGGATTGGAAGACTACATTTCAGAAATGGTTTTCTGATCTCAGACTCTTTGGAAATGACCTAAAATTATCTACATTATTGTTAACAGTTACTATTATTGGTGTTAGTCCAGAGCAGAGAAACAGTTCCTTGAATATAAAAAAACATTGTGAAAAGTCTGTTTGGAAAAACCTGTGTTTGTGACTGGCTGTTACTATAATGAATAAAACAAAACACCCTTCCTGGTTTAAAAATATAAGGCTGAATTTTATACCTGACATGTCACAAAGTGCAATAGAAGATCTGACATTGCCAGGATTCTGTTTCCTAATCTAAGAACTCAATTACAAAATTAAAAATACAATAATTTAAAATTTCACACACACACACACACACACACACACACACACCATTTTAAATAGGATGTTCAATACCATAGAACACACACTATAGGTCAGTAATAACAACTACAGTTTAAACAAAGGATTGGCTCTCTGGTTCCTCTGGGCACTTGAGCTGCAATGCCTGATCCAATTTATGTGTCTATTATGGTAGCACCAAGGTTCTTTGATTAGTCATGTATATTCATAAATGGGCTTAGGTTCTTGCTAAAACATTATGAAGGATAGATAGATGAATAGGTGGAGGATAGATAGCAATAAATAGCAGGAATGTACCTCAATCCACATTTAGATATGCAGCATATACAAATTGTTTATAGTTTTTATCTCTACTTAATTAGTATTTTGACTCCATGATTCTACCTAGAAAGGGAAACCTAAGTTCAATTTAAGATTTCTTCCTCTTTTCTGCAGAGCTCTGGATCAGTTCTGAAGAGTTTACAGGGAACCAGGCATTGTGTTGCAGGAACACTTCTCATTCTCATATCGTTTGTTCCCACAGGATTTTACTGAGACTCCCTGGTTCAGCCTGGTCCTCAGGCGTTAGTCTATTCATGTCATTACTGAACTGCCTGTGTAAAGGGTGATGGATCTCCTCACAGATTCTGGGCCTCATATGAATAGTGTGGACCATTTTTTCTGCTGCCAGATCATCCTGGGATATGGTCATCTTTTAGCTGATCCATAGCCTTCTCCCGTCTTGGACCACCACACAGTTAGTTCTTCTCTCTGGTTCTGCTGCTCCTTCTGCAGGGTGCAGCTTTCTACTCTCCTAAATCTCTCAAGGGTCTTGCCACCTCTTTGGGACTCTTTCCAGGAGGCAGGATATCAGGCCCCTGTGTCTGGAGTTCGCCCACCTGTCTGCTCTCATCATATGTATTCTTTCTCTACATCCTCCCCAGCCTGGAGAAGCTTTTTCTAGCATCAAGGGAATGTTACCCTCCAAGTTTGTTCTTCATATATTTTGGATGAACACAGACCTGCCTCTTTTCCCCACAGAACTGAGGATTTTAGAACTAAAGCAAAGAAATAGGTCTTAGGGTATTCCAACTTTTTACCATTTCACCTTCCTCCCCCGAGGCAATAAACACAGAGAGAATGATTGCTTAAAGGGAGTACAGATGTAAGGAGACAGGAATGAGGTGTGAGGTGGCAAGGAGGAGAAGGAAAAAGAAACAGAGGGAGAAAAATGGAGAGACAGATGTCTGTAATGTAAGAAAAAGGAAGTTAAAAGCCCTTGTTCTAGGAGACAGTATTTAAAAATCACTCTCAAGGGTTGACAGAGTTAACTTGTCAAAGGGAAGACTTGCCAAACATCTGAATGTTAATCCTCGTTGCCTTTTCTGGGACATCATTCTATCATATTGTATTGTTTAAAAGAGAAAGGGTGCAAATATCCTAAGTGACTTGCCTTTCTTGAAAATAAATTTCTCTGAAAACTGGCGAGTGTTTTTTCAGTAGATTGCTCATTTAATTACCAACATTCATTCCTTAGTTTACCTGAAATGCCTCATGAAACTGAAGTTTTAAATTAATGTGTTAATTTCCATGAAGCAGTGTTAATTTCCTTCCACTTCCAGGCTTGAGTTGATTAACTATGGTGAGTGCGATGATTTCTCTCCATCTATCTACTCACCTACCCACCCACCCATTCAGTATCTTATGGGCATCTACTTTGAAGAAAGTAAGAACACAAATAAAAATAAAATGCCGTTATTGCTTCTGAGAATTTAATCTATTGATAGTGGAAGCCTTGTATATAGACATTTGCAACACAATGTGGTAAGAGATCTAATAGAAACTGGCAAAGTTTTAGGGGTCTTGCAGAAACTATGCCAAACTTTGACTTCCTCACCTTAAAAACATCAGAAGAGCCAAATCGCAAGTTACTCCATTTCTAGCTCCGGTAGGTGCCTACATTCTTTTCCCCAGGCAATCACAGCCATTCTAAAGGGATTTTATTCCTGTAACTAGCTAATATCTTTTCTATTTTAAACATTTATTTATGAACCAAGATACCAAGAACTGAGTTTATCGTGTCCCTTAATTCATGGCTCATTAAGCAGTTCTTGCAATCAACTGTCTGGCCACTTGTGAGACTAAGAGCGATAAGCTAACAAGAGCAGGAGTATGCAACGAAAAAGTAGCTATAAATAAGATTAATCTCTTCTATTGCATGTTGATTGCAAAAGATGGGAAGCAGATGAGAGTAAGTTAGATACTACACTCACCGAAGTCAACAGTAATCCTTCCTGGGTTGCCCATTTGCCTTGATTTGAAAAACTGAAAAGACGACATACTTCACAAAGACCAAAGATGTTAAACCTCTTTTGATGGAAACTTACATTTCTGAGAGTCTGGAGTGTTTCTATGAACAAGAGAAAATTATCAGCTTAATTCAGAACATTGTGAGGCTAAGTCATTCTGCCTTGCCTTTTTTTTTTCTCTAGGTTTCTCTCTCTCTCTCTCTCTCTCTCTCTCTCTCATCTTTCACTTTAAGAAATTGCCAGCTCATGCTTTGCACCATATTATGTCACCATTAGTCTTCCTTTTGGAGGAAAAGCCCTCCCATGTGATTTCATTTGGTGACATCAGTTCAGGAAATAAATATTTCTCTAGAAAGCAATGTTGCTTCCTTTTTTGACATGTCTTATAAAGCATAACTAAATGAAATAAAAAGTAGTGGAACAGTTTCAATTTATCATAGCTATGTACATTATGAGCTTTTCCATTAACAACTGAGATCAATATTTTCTTTGCTGTTAAATGACAAAAACTTAGGTTTTCTCAGCAGCAGTTTGGGGCCATTTGGCTAACACAAGGCCCAAGTCAAAACCTAAGTCTTTTCATTGCTGCTCGCCTCTAGCAATAACTTCCTTCAAATCACTCTTAACACTGCAGCCAATGCAGTTTTCTTAATCCAAGCACTTTAACAAAGTCCTGGTGTGATTTAAAATGGTCATCCAAAAACTCAACTTCATTTCAAAGCCCTTTACCAGACCACAAACAACTTACTCACTCCAGCTTTCCCTGTGGTCCTACTCCACTACCGTCCTGTACAGCATTGAAGCATTAGCAAGGAATTCTGGGTGTTCTTTTTGAACCAGCATTCCACAAGGTGCCTAGCCCTAACCTAACTTATAGATAATGCCCAACAATGTTTTCTGGGTTGCATTGAAAAGGATAGCATCATTCCATTATTTCCAAATGCATAGCTATCTTTCATTCTATTTATCATCAATGAATGCATCATTTATTTCATTTTTATACTTGACCATCACAGGATGTCTCTAGGTAATTTTTCTCATGAAGTCTTCATAGCCTGAGTCTAACGTTTTTCCCCAAGATCCTGTTAAGAACATAGCATTTTGCTATGTATATTTACCAATTGCTACAAACGCTGGGCCTTCCAGGATAGTCTTTGATTCTAATATTCTGTCCAAGATTTCTATGCATATTTTTATTTGTAAGTCACACTTTGAGGTTTGAAAAATGTGGTTCTCAGAATCTCATCCCAGCTTTCAAGGAATCTTTTCTGTTACGGAGGCAGAACCGCAAAACAAAACTAGAAGACCAAATAAAAAGTGCCAGGATTGTTATACAGACAAAGGCATTGTATCATTTCCGAGCAATTTAGGGCCAGAAAGGCAACGAAACCTCACTCTGAAATGAAAGCACAAGCATGGCCTTAGCAGAATATTCTACCCATTCACATTTGGAAAGTACTAAACTTGTTAACGTCTTAAGGGGTATGTAGTCTGGAGTTGAGGGCAGTGATGAGCTGACAGGAGGATGTTCTCAGCACAGTGAGTGTGTCTGCCTTCTGCAGACCTGCAAGATGAGTCCATGCCAATGACTGTGGCTTAGTGTGGCTCATGTGGGGATGCACAGAGCATTATCAGTATGGAGTTACATGCTTCCAGCTCATGATGAGCTGGGTACAGAGCAGGAGCAGTGACAGTGGTAAGGCCTTGAAGACAGCTAACTCAAGAGGGTGAAATTCAAAATCAATCCATTCCCATATCCCAACGTGCAGAAGCCTGAATGGGGAAAGGACTGGAAAACTTGGTGAAAAGCAAAGAACACTGGAAAGGGGGTTATAAAGCTTACATTCTGCTTCTGCTGCACACTCAAGTTCCTGGGAAATCCATTCATTTTACTGGATCTTTGTTTTGTCCCATGGAATATAAGGTGATTAGAGTAGAAGGGTGGCTCTTCATACTTTTTTTAAAAAATGGTAGCCTTTCATTAATAAAATCTGGCATAAAGATATGGTATATAAAAGAGGTAGAAGCAATGCTATGCTGATTGAAGTGGGCAGAGAAGTTTCCTGGTTGGCATTCCTCGGCTTTCCCTCCACAGAGCCCCAAGGCGCTGTATAACAGAACCTGAGACTGCCGGCCTCCACATCTCCAAGTTGCCTTCCAGCTTTCACAGTTCTTTGGTTTCCCAGGGACATAAAAATTCACTCTTTTTTGATGTGAATAAAATGAAAGGAAGTGCAGACTAAGGCATGGCCGTATGCTGGTTAGCTTCATTTTGTTTTCTGGTGTCATGGAGGGGGCCTGTGAGAGCGAAGGGGAGTTCTGTACCACAAAATGATTATCCTCCACTCCTCCATTAAGTAACTAAACAAAAAAAAAAGGAACATAAAGAAGATAACAATATATTCCTGACTATCACTCTCTGCCCATCCATTCCCACCTCCATCAAAGACTCAGGGGAGCCCATGAGCTCCTCTTTCAACCCCATTCCTAAACCCTGGGAGGATTAAGACAGGAGATTGAAGTTTGTTTTTGAGGAAAGAAGAAAGAGAAAACTTTGGAGGAGGAGATGAGCCACTTCCAGGATGGCTGGTATGGGTGTTGACTTAGGAACATCAGCCTCTGTGTCCTTGACGATTTTTCTCAGGGCCCTGGTGGTAGGTAGCCTACAACATCCTTTGCAGGGAATATTAGAATAAAATTAATCCCTAAGATTATTCAGATTCTGGATTGTTTGCTGCCACAAAGTGCATGAGGTCCTGTACATCACTAATTCTTGCAGGCCCATAAATAGGGATTCTTCATAGGAAGTATACTTTTATACTATCTACTTTACAGGAAGTATCTCTTTTTTTAAAAAAAAGTTATCAGTGCTATAAAAATGTAGATATTCTCTCTGGGATGCCTCTCTGCTGCCTCTCTGCTGCCTCTCACCTTCTCTGCTGCCTCAACTCTCTGCTGCCTCTCACCTTCTTTTATTTACTCTCCTTCCTCTTGTTATCCAGAAATGGGGGTAGAGCAAAAGGATTATCTGAACTTGTTTCTGGAAAAGAGGTAGATAAAGGAGAGGAAGAATAATCATTCTTCTGTTTTAAACGTGCCCACGTGCCCATTGCCTCTCCATTCAAGGCATTTCTCTCCAGTTGAAGTGAGTATTAGTATCGTCTCTATTTCTTAGGAGCTACTGAAAAAGAATGTTGCCTAGATATTTCTAATCATTAAACAACTTATAAAGTATAAATGTAACTTAGTTCAGAGAAGAGTCAACGTACTCAGTAAAAACACGAAGAAGCCAGGATAGGTTGTGTTTATTCAACTAAATTCCAAAAAGTACATATAGGCCTCCAGACTGAATCCAAATTAAGAAAAAGGAAATGTTGTCTTATCCAATACTGAGTTACTTGTGCAATCTGGGAAGCTCTGCAGAAGGCATTTATTACAACGAGGAAACCATTGGAATAATCAGGCCATGATCTATGAACAACTAACAAAGATTGGTTCTCATCTTAAGTCCAGGATACTAGCCCTTCTTTTAAGTGTAGACTCAAAAAATTTCAAAAGGAAAGGAACCTTAGTTATATAGCAAACGATATCAAAACCAAGTGGATTAAAATAACAATTGTTGACGTAGCTGTGAATCTGCAATTTGGACAGGCCGTGTTGGGGAAACCACGTCTCTGCTCCATGTGATACCAGCTCAGGCTGTTTATGCGGGGCTAGAAGACCCAATTCTAAGATGACTTTGATATTGTGATCTAAGAAATATATATTTGGTCTGTGTCCCTGGTTCCTGGCACAAAGCTCCTAAAACCCTTGGAATTCCTTAAGTGGTAGGAGTGAAAGCAGCATCTTTTGTGTACTCATAAGTAACCCCTTTTTTAACCTTACCTGAGTTTATGCTAATGATATGATGCTTGGAGGATGGGGACCATTTGCTAGAGAAAATAACCTTGTGATTAGACGGTTGGAACTTTCATTGCCATCCCTCAATCTCCAAAGAAGAAAGAGAGGTTAGAGATTGAGTTCAGTCACCAATGGCCAATAATTTGATTGGCCATATAATATATATGATATTATCATATATATACATAATGGAACCTCCATAAAACTTTCAATGATGGGATCCAGGTTGGTGAACACATGAAGGTACTGGGAAGATGGCACACCTGGAAAGGTCATAAAAGCTCTATACATCCCCACCCCATACTTCGCTTTATGCATCTTTTCCATTTAGCTGTTCCTGAAACGTATTCTTTATAATAAACTGATAAACATAAGTAAGTGTTCCCTACAGTTTCATTAATGATTATGGCAAATTTTCAAGCCTGAGGAGAGAGTTATGGGAATGCCTGATTTATAGCCAATTTGTCAGAATTACAGGTGACAATGTGGGACTTGCAATTAATATCTGAAGTAAGGGCAGTCTTGTGGGACTGAGCCCTTACCTTGTGAGATCTGCACTAATTCTGTGTAGTTAGTGTTGGAACTGAGCTAAATTATTGGACATTCAGTTGATGTTCACAGAGATTAGAGAATTGCCTAATATGTGGGAAAACCCCACATATATCTGATGTCAGAAGTGAAATGTGTGTTCAAAAAGAAAAACGGGTTTTTCTTTTAATGTCTCACTCACATCAGTGAAAACAGGTTTTCATTTAATGTCTCACTGACAAGTTGATGCTGGCTGATGGATGGGAGTTCAGCTGGGCTGTAGGCTGGGCATCTTTGTTTCTTTCCACTTAGGCCAATCTATGTGCTGTGTAATTGACACAAATAATTTACCTGGGTTCACAATCCCGTTACTGAGTATGAATCTGAAAGCCTAATAATATTAAGTATTTGTAAAAGTGTGAAGCAAATAACAACTTTCATATGTTGCTGGTAGAAGCGTAAATTGACACAATTTGGCAATATGCTCTATGACTAAGCAATTTTAATTCTAGGTATATTACACTAGAGAAATTCTTGCACACCTGCAGAAAGAACATATATACAAGAATGTTACTTGACAACATTGTTTATCATATTAAAAATCACAAACCATCCACAGGTCCATGAACAGGAGAATAGATAAGTATAATGTAGAAAAGCCATATGATTTAATTTTGTGCAGCGATCTAAATGAATGACTGAGAGCTATACATATTAACTTGGACAAATATCACAAACAGTAACTTAACAATGGAAATTATGACAACCATTAATGTTACTTTAAAATCAGTCTATATTTTTACAGATTTTGACTGTCCTACTTATCTTGTGACCTTAGGCAAATTACTGAACTCTGAGCTTTGGTTTCCTCATTAATAAAAAGGGAATGACAATAACACCTACCTTGTAGGGTGGTACAATCAGACAAGTGAATACATAGAAAGGGCTTAGAATAGTGCTGGGCACATCATAAGCACTACATATGTTAGTTATTATTACTTTGAATGTTGTTATTGTTGCTATGTAGAAAAAATTTCACAGAAATGATAAAACCCTGTCTCATGATTGTGGCTACAGCTGGAGAGAGAGTGCACAGAAGATTTCACCACTATCTGTGTTTTCTTTAACAAAAATATTTGAATCGACCATGATGAATCCCAGCAGGGGCTACATGGATGTTGTACGTACATGTGCTTCCTAGCAGTCCAGTGTTGCAAAAGACAGAAGCCAACCCCAGGACCTGCCCTATTGGCTTAAGAAATGCCTTCAGATGACTCCATGTCCCCTTTCTTACTTTCAAGGAATTTAGAGGAGCAATTACACCACATGTTTGACTAACTGGCGAATAAGTAACAAGAGACCATTTTAGATGGCCATCTTCCAATTTAGTGGAAATTATAAAGTTGACCTAAAGCAAAAAAAATGTAAGATTCATCATATTAATAATTGGGACTGTAGGGGCATAAGTCTCCCATTTACTCAAGGAACATCCTAAACTCCCTTTCTGGGCCCCATCCCCAGGGACAGGTGTTGAACTCATGGTAGTCTGGGTAGGACTGTGCAGAAGAGAACCTTGAAAGCTGGCAAATTGACACAGAGGTGCTACCCCAAAAGGGGAACATCTCTGAGGAAGCCTAGAGCACTCCTGCTATAATGAAAATTCTTTTGGCTAAGAAAATTGCAGCTCCTCTTGGTTGGGATTAAAACAGTTGCTTTTGGAAAGCCCATCATAGAAAACGTGCACTTTCATGATTTGAAGAGTCAAATACTAAGACGTGAACTTAATCCTTCAGCTGCCAAGTCATTAACAGACACACTCCCCAGTCTCCTCAGAGCTGTGTAGAACCTGCCTCATTTGTAGAGGAGAGTCTTAGAAATGAAGAGCCCAAGGCGCTTAGGAGAAGGACATAAGCTTGGCAGGCAGAGAGTTCTACAGGAACACACATTCTTTTGGTTTTGCACTTGTGTATAGGGCCCACTCTGTGTCCGGCTCACAGAGTCCTGATCAGCTGACCAGCATCCGCCATTGGTCCATCCACACTGAGAGGATAAGCCCTGTCCCCAGACATATAGGCTTGGTTGTCAAGTGGACCAGCCTGTAAGCATTCTCAAACCCTTTCCAAAGTTCCCACAGATATCCCGATGTTGTCACAACCCTAGGGTAGGTCCAGAACCAAGGTGGAGAAACAGAAAGTTACACTACAACTTAGCTTCCTACGCAGTTTCTCATTCCACCAGCCTTGCTCTGCTCCAGGTAGGATGAATCATTTCCACTGCCTCCCACCTGAGGGAGTGGAAGAGGCTCTGTCCATGCAGCTGTTACCCAAAGACACTCCTGCGTCATTTCAGTGAAGGAATCATTACGTTAACTCCAAGCTAACATGTGGACGCAAGTACTCGATTCCCAGTGCTGCTTTCTCTTGTCCTGCAGATCTCCCTACCTGTCCTAATTCTCATCATTCCTGAAAGAACATCATAAAGCTAACCTTTATATGGTAGGTATCACTATTATTTCCATGTTACAGATGGGGAATTAAGTCTTAGAGAGATTAAAATTCCAAAGTTATACAGTATGTGATAGAGTGAGTATTTAAAGTGGAGTCTGTTGGTCTAATTTCTAAATTTGCACCTTTCATGACTGTACTGCCTGACCCTATGAAACATTCCCTAGTTACTTCGAGGGGTGGGAATTACAAAAAGCAGGAAGAGAGGGAAAAACTTCATAAGCACATAATTAGGCATGTTCCTTTTAATACCATGTGGAGAATCTACAGGAAAAAAAAAGTTATTATCAGTAATATATGTCTTGTCAGAGAGGGGTGAATAAAAGAGACATGAATAATGTCAGGAGGAGAAGAAACCTGATGCACACTGTACCGTACTCCCTGATTGCGAAGATATTTTTGTAAGTGTCGTTTCCCAGTCTTCTCAACAATGTGTTATTGCCACTTGTTTTGCACTAACTGGCTGTGATAACTGTCAGGATGGGCTTCCAAGCAGTGACATTGAGAATTCCCGAATAGCTTAATAGTCTGATGGGATGGGGAGGGAGGTGGCAAGAGTAACTAAGAGGAAAAAGCACAACGGTTACACAGAAAATGAGTTAGGAGACTGAGTGAGTTGATGATGGCCAAAATGGGTCTTGAGAAAGGTTAAGAGCCAGATAAAAAGTGAAGAGTATTCAAGACTTCATAAACAGCGTGAACGAAGAAATGAAAGTGCCATGGTCTGCATGTTTGTTTCCTCAAAACTCATATGCTGAATTCCTAATGCCCAAGATGATGGTATTAGGTGTTGGGTATTGAGAAGTGATTAGATCATGAAGGTTCTGTTCTCATAAATGGGATTAGTGCCTTATAAAAGAGGCCCCAGAGAGCTTCCTTGCTTCTTTCACTCTGTGAGGATAAAGGTAGAAAGTGCCAACTATGAACCAGGAGATGGGCCCTCGCCAGACATTGAATTTGTTGGTGCCTTGTGTTTGGATTTCTGAGCCTGCAGAACTGTGAGAAATAACCTTCTGTTGTTTATAAGCTACCCACTCTATGGTATTTTCTTATAGCAGACCCACGGAATAAGAAAGCAAAAAACACCGTGGGATTAAGAACAACTATACATAATTTGGTTCTCCTGCAGGTAGGAAATGAAAAAATTGAGGTGGAAGAGATAGGCAGAGTCTGGAAAATGGAGTGCATTTGGGGCATGTGAAGGAGTTTGGGCTTTAGTCTGTGAATGGTGGAAAATCATCAAGTGGTCTTAGGCAGACAAGTGATGTATCAAGTTTGCATTTTTAGTGGTAAGACATTTAGTTAGGAAACCAGTAAAGAATCTATTGCAACTGTCCAGGCGAGAGATGATGAGGGACAGACTCAAATCCATGACAATGAAATTGGATGGAGAGAAAGAGACAAGAGATATTTGAAAGTTAGAAAGATTTGATGTCTGACAGGATTTAAGAAATAATAAAAAGAGAAAGGTTTGCATCACCCTTTAGGTGTTTAGGACCTTTAGGGGTCCCCACATTGGCTACTTCAAGGCCAGAGAACTATCTTTCCCCTTTATCTCTCCTAAGGCAGCTGCAGGGCTAGACCACTAAATCTCCTCTGTTTCTGTTTGTGGAAACTCTTTAGGAAACTTACTACCTTGCTTTTCCATGAGGCCTATGTGAGCATCCATTCTGGGATTGGGGTTATTTACACTTACCGTCAGGGAAAGATCCTCAGGGGTCCATAGGCAAGTTGTCTTACATCCTGCCTTGAGCTCTGCATCTCACCAGGCTGGCAAATTCTAATAAATTAGTGAAAACTTCCATGTCATCTTTCCTTAGGGCAGGAAACTGTCTGCTATATATCTGCATACTCAAGAAGGGACACAAGGTGACCTTTTAACACCACTAGCGCAAAAAGTAACTATACTTTAAGAAGGAAAACAAAGCAAAATAACTACATCAACTACATCAGCCTCTAGGCAGCAGTTAAAACTGTGGAAGTGGATCAGATCCTCCAGGGAGCAATGTGGAATGAGAAAAATGTCATGAGGATAGATCCTCAGGAGACACCAACTTTTAGACAGAATCTTTTATTTTAAAAATGCAGGGGGAGAGCATTTTAAGGTAATAGCAATGAACTGTCAGACACATCCAAGTTCTACTAAGACTCATGCAGTTAACAAGAACTGCTTCAGGGGATTCGTTGGGGTAGAAGCTACATGATAGCAAGTTGAGGTTTTAATGGAAGGTAAAGAATTGTCTTTAAAGAATGTAAATCACAAGGTAAATAGAGGGAAGTTGCTTATGAGCATGGTTATAAGATGGCCAGTGGAGAGGCAGGTTGAAGACAGAGGGAACAAGTGGTATATCAAGTTTGCATTTTTAGTGGTAAGACATTTAGTTAGGAAACCAGTAAAGAATAGATTGCAACTGTCCGGGCAAGAGATGATGAGGGACAGACTCAAATCTGTGACAATGAAATTGGATGGGGAGAAAGAGACAAGGAGCTGGGTCCTAAGGGGAACAGGAGGAGCTGGCGTCCAAAGTGCAAAGCAACGTGTTTGCCTTGAACCAGAGAAAGGACAATTCATTTTGTTCCACAAATAAAGAAAAGAAAGGGAAAATATGAATATAGATAATTAGGTAGATAGACAGGAAGTTCAGATATTTCATGCCTAATTAACCTTAAATTTATGAGAGAAGTAAGTAGCAAAAGCATCTACTACAATGGGCTGAGAGAGATGGAGCTCTGAGATAGTGTATGAGAATATCAGATTAGACCAGGCCTGGTGGTGCACACCTGTAGTGTTAGCTACCTGAGAGGCTGAGGCAGGAGGATTGCTGCAGGCAAGGAGACCAAGGTTGCAGTGAAGCATGATTGCGCCACTGTATTTCAGTGACAGAGCGAGATCTTGTCTCAAAAAATAAAAATAAAAAACAAATAGTGTTTGATATTAAATCTCTACTAGTACTGTTAATTCTAGTGGCTCCAATCCCCAGGGTTGGGTGCTTATCTCCCCTGGTGCAGGAATAAAGGCAACCTAGAGCCTTAATCCAGAGTTGGCTGATAGGCGTGGCAGCAGATGCATGACTGCTTAGCATTACATTAAAGTTGACTGAATATGTACCATCAAAATAATAATGTGGTGGCCCAACACTTATATTATTTACTCTACAGTTGTTCCATATGTCAATATTTTTGTTTGCATGTAGTTTTTTCAGCATGGAAAAAGAACCAGGGGTTTCAGATTCTTTTTGTAGTAAAGAAAGGAAGTATAGTTCTTTTGGCAAGTTGGCCTTTGTTTTGACAAACTGATCTGAAATCAATCTCATATATTTTATTTGTTAATATTTCCTCAGAATCTGAGGTTTTCTAGATTCATTGTTAAGTTATTTAAGAGGGTACATGTCACCATTTTATGACCAATTCAAATAAAATGGATTATAATCAACTTTAGTAAGTGTAATATATTGATTCAATCCTTTTCCCCTTTCCACAGAATGAAGAGCTTCTATAAATATCAGTGGGAGTTTATGATATGGGAAAGTAAAACAAATTACACTTATGGAAAAAACAGCTCATTAGTGAAAAAGCTAAATTAGTTTCTGTTACTGGATAAACTTCTCTTCAGTTCTGTTATTAAGAACCAGTTGGATAAAAGAGAAGGAACCAGAATGGGAACTAAAACATTATGGAAACTTGGTTCTTGACCTCAAGTAGTTTTGTGGAAATTCGGTGGGGGTGTGTGTGTGCAAAATTCACTCTTCTCCACATGCTGCATAATGTCAGTCAACAAACACATTTTTTTTTTTGAAACAAAGTCTCCCTCTTGCCCAGGCTAGAGTGCGGTGGCAAGATCTCAGATCTCGGCTTACTGCAACCTTCACCTCCCAGGTTCAAGCGATTCTTCTGCCTCAGCTTCCCAAGCTGCGATTACAGGCACACTCCACCATGCTCAGCTAATTTTGTTTTTGTATTTTTAGTAGAGATAGGGTTTTACCATGTTGGCCAGGCTGGTCTCGAACTCCTGACCTCAAGTGATCTACCTCCCTCAGCTTCCCAATGTGTTGGGATTACACTTGTTAGCCACTGTGTCCGGCCAACAAACACTTAACAGAATGCCTGGTTTGTGCTAAAATATCAAACAAAGGTTTGCTACAGATTCACAAAGCTAGATTGAGAAAGCCATTTAAAGGGGAGTTGGCTTCTGAATAGAAGATTCCTTTGGTCAAATTAATTTCAAGCTAATTAATTTCTACTGAAGATGAAACAGTTCAAATAAAACATTTCATTAAAGCACTAGCCTGGTTACATAATAAAATCTTATGAATAAAGCAGTGAGTTTTTATATTCCTCACATGGCATTCAGAGGTATTGTCATGAATTTATATGTGAGGAACTTTAGTTAAATCCATTTTAGACCACGGATAAGCCTTTTGTGCTGTAGGCCATAAATGCAAGAGTTCCATATGAAAACAAACTAAAGTGGGAAAATATACAAACAGGAGGGTGTAAAGGTCTAGACTTTTATTTTAAACAAGTTTATCCTTGCCACTGAGTTTTATAAAACTAATCTGAAACTCAAGGATATTGTAAACACACACTGCTTCTAGCGTACGGGTTCTTTGCAGCCATTTCTAGGTCAAAGACCAACTCATAAAAGAGGGCTGGAAGCCTCTAGGAAGTGGTCTCACTGATTTTGGCCCTTGCCCTTCAGAGATATTAGAAGAATGGTAAGACTCAGAGGAAGGAAAGGGAGATTGTGAGGATGGGGCTTGGCGACTTGTCTAGGCACTCATTATTTCCAGCCTGGATGCGGGCACAATCATCTTGATGGTCTGATGGAGAGCAGAAGGAAGCAGCAGTGCTAGGAAGTGCTGCCAGATGTCAGGTAATAAGCAGCGGATTTGGGGAAGCAGTCCAGATGACATTACTTTCTGTCCCTCATTTCACACACACATCTGTCTAGTTTGGGTTAGATGTTAACTGGTCTGGTGACAGAGCTGAACCAATAACTAGATATCTTGCAAGATCTTTTCTACCTCTGAGATTGGATCCATGGTTTGCTGCCAGGGGGAACCTGAGTAGGAACACACAGATCTAAAGATCATCTCCGGGGCACTGGAGTAAGCAGACCAAGGAGCATACTTGCAGCTATGAGCAATCAGCTAAATGGAATTTGAGGAATGTTGTAGAACTAAAATGTGAAGTGTTCCCTGGGAAAATTAATTTGGCTTCTTCAGAGGAAAAAAAAATTGTTTAAATTCTTTACCATTTAGAATATCTAAGAGAGTACGTGCCTAGGTGTCAGGTTAGAGGAAATCAGTTCGAATGAAATTGAAATTAGGTCAGCCTTCTCTAAATGAAGTGGAAAATGGTAAAAGCTTTAATGAGGCTAGGGAACTGGGTTACGAGTTAGTTTTCTGTCTTTCTGGGGTGAGGATGTCTCTGTGTTCCTATCCGGGGATATAACCTGGCAGATCTAGGGAACACTAAGATAACACAACACTGGGGCAAGCAGTACACACGTAAACCTGCTCTACTTCCCTGCCTTGTCTGGTACTGCTGTCAATGTGGCAGCATTTCCTCACTCCCCATCCTCCATTCAGCTCCACCTGAACTCATTTCACAGCCTTAACTCTCTCTCCTTCTCTCCAGCTTTCTTTAGGAGAACATTCATTCAAACTACCCCTTCTAGGTCCACTTCCCTTGGGGTCTTTGGAGCATGACTTTTCAAGGAATGGCAAGGAACATTTCCTTGATGAGAAAATGCCCCTAAATAAATGTTTCTTTATAGAAAAATACATTCAGTTTTTAAACATTCAATTAAAATAGTCACACGTGAAACTCCTACAGACATTCTTTCCTTCTTCAAGTTTACTGATTTACATCTTCCTGACTCTTTTACTGTAACGGTGTTGGCAGATTTCCCTCACCAAGTCACCGAAGCTTGTGCATACAAACATAGCTAACTTTGTCTTTCAGATTTATATAATTCCCCTGGCAGATTGGAGAAATTGTTGTGGGAAAAACAAATCAAAGAGAATTATATAATTTCTTTCTAGATGTGTGTGAATCTAAGCAGTCTCTGAATACAACCAGTAAAAACCTACTTCAAGGATCTTTTCTTTTTTTAAATTTTACTTTAAGTTCTGGGATACAGGTGCTAAACATACAGGTTTGTTACATAGGGACACATGTGCCATGATGGTTTGCTGCATCTGTCAACCTGTCATCTAGGTTTTAAGCTCCGCATCCATCAGGTGTTTGTCCTAATGCGCTTCTTCCCCTTGCTCCTCACCCCACGACAGGCCTCAGTGTGTGATGTTCTCCTCCCTGTGTTCATGTGTTTTCATTGTTCAGCTCCCACTTATGAGAACACGTGGTGTTTGGCTTTCTGTTCCTGTATTAGTTTTCTAAGGATGATGGTTTTCCAGCTTCATCCATGTCCCTGTGAAGGACACGAACTCGTTCTTTTTTATGACTGCCTTGTAGTGCATGGTGTATGTGCCACATTTTCTTTCCGCCTCCCAGGTTCAAGCGATTCTACTGCCTCAGCCTCTTGAGTGCCTGGGATTACAGGCATGTGCCACCACACCCAGCTAATGTTGTATTTTTAGTAGAGACAGCATTTCTCCATGTAGGTCAGGCTGATCTCGAACTCCTGACCTCAGGTAATCACCCATCTTGCCATCCCAAAGTGCTGTAATTACAGGCATGAGCCACTGCACCCAGCCTATGTGCCACATTTTCTTTATCCAGTCTATCATTGATGGGCATTTGGGTTGGTTCCAAGTCTTTGCTATTGTGAATAGTGCTGCAGTAAACATAAGTGTGCATGTGTCTTCATAGTAGAATGATTTATAATCCTTTGGGTATACCCAGTAATGCAATTGTTGGGTCAAATGGTATTTCTGGTTCTAGATCCTTGAGGAATTGCCACACTGTCTTCCACAATGGTTGCACTAATTTACACTCCCACCAACAGTGTAAAAGTGTTCCTGTTTCTCCACATCTTCTCCAGCATCTGTTGTTTCCTGACTTTTTAATGACTGCCATTCTAACTGACGTGAGACAGTATCTCAATGTTGTTTTAATTTGTATTTCTCTAATGACCAGTGATAATGAGTTTCTTTTTTTCATATGTTTGTTGGCCGCATAAATGTCTTCTTTTGAGAAGTGTATAGTCATATCTTTTGCCCACTTTTTGGTGGAATTGTTTGTGTTTTTCTTGTAAATTTGTTTAAGTTCCTTGTAGATTCTGGATATTAGACCTTTGTCATATGGACAGATTTCAAAAATTTTCTCCCACTCTGTAGGTTGCTTTTTACTCTGATGATAGTTTCTTTTGCTGTGCAGAAGCTCTTTCGTTTAATTAGATCCCATTTGTCAATTTTGTCTTTTGTTGCAATTGCTTTTGGTATTTTAGTTATGAAATCTTAGCCCATGCCTATGTCCTGAATGGTATTGCCTAGTTTTTCTTCTAGGGTTTTTATAGATTTAGGTTTTATGTTTAAATCTTTAATTTATCTTGAGTTAAATTTTGTATATGATGTAAGGAAGGGGTCTAGTTTGTGTTTTCTGCATATGGCTAGCCAGTTTTCCCAGCACCATTTATTAAATAGGGAATCCTTTCCTCATTGCTTGTTTTTATCAGGTTTCGAAGATCAGATGGTTGTAGATGTGTGGTGTTATTTCTGAGGTCTCTGTTCTGTTCAGCTGGTCTATGTATCTGTTTTGGTACCAGGACCATGCTGTTTTGGTTACTGTAATCTTGTAGTATAGTTTGAAGTCACATAACATGATGCCTCCAGCTTTGTTCTTTTTGCATAGGATTGTATTGGCTATACAGGCTCTTTTTCATTCCATATGAAATTTAAAGTAGTTTTTCTAGTTCTGTGAAGAAAGTCAATGGTAGCTTGATGGTAATAGCATAAAATCTAGAAATTACTTTGACCGTTTTCATGATGTTGATTCTTCCTATCCATGAACATCAAATGTTTTCCCATTTGTTTGTATACTTTCTTATTTCCTTGGGCAGTGTTTTGTAGTTCTCTTTGAAGAGAGATTTAACTCTGAGAGAGTGTATCCTTTCCTGTTAACTTTAGTGGGTAAGTAGTTCCAAGAATTAGAAATGATGCACCCAAAGTTCAAGAGACTCCTACTTATCCAAGTGGAAATGATAGCCAGGAATCTACTCTTTTCCTTGCTGCTGTATTTGTCCTCCCTCCCTTCCATCTTTAAAGTGAGTTTAATTAAAAACCAAATTCTAAGTTTTTTTGGATCTCAATTTATTGTAAAATTTTCTTCACTTGGAGGAGAAAAGGGGCTGAATGGAAAAGTAATGTCAGATATTACTATCATAAGAGGACATGATTTAAGATATTTTGACTCAGCATATTTTCTCTCCTATTTCAAAGCAGCCCTGCAAAAAAGGGCAATAAGACTTTATTATAGGCAGGCAGAAGAGACCAGCAGGAAAAGAGATCAATGGGCTGAGGAAGGGACTTGGTAAGAAAAGTGAAGGAGAGAGGGAGGAGGAAAAGATATCCTCTAGCAAAACTAATTATGATTTTTACTTCTTTCAAAGAAACAGGTAGGGTGACATCACTCAGGGTTATTTAGTCCTAACATTCAATTTATAGGAAATACAGGTTTAGAGCAACAAGTTAAAACATCACCCCCACCAACGCACAAACACACACACACACACACACACACACACACACACACACGGCCCCAGAATGTGGCACGTGTGATTTTCTACAACTTACCTGGTCCTATCAGAAAGTCAGTTGTCATAAAAACAAAGCCAAATGAAGTGGTGTGGGACTTGTTCTAAATCAAAAGAAATTAAATTCTAACCAAAAGGTGTTCTGGAGACAACCGGGGCAACTTGAATGCTGAGTAGAAGAAGATGATATTAGGAAATCACTCTTAATGTTTTACAGGTGTTCATGCTATTATGTTTATGTAGGAGAATATTCTGTTATTATACTTTAAGTTCTGGGGTACATGTGCAGAATGCGTAGGTTTGTTACATAGGTATACACATGCTATGGTGGTGTGCTGCACCTATCAACCCATCATCTACATTAGGTATTTCTCCTAATGCTATACTTCCCCTATCCTCCCACACACCAGCAGGACCTGGTATGTGACGTTCCCCTCCCTGTGTTCATGTGTTCTCATTGTTCAACTTGCACTTATGAGTGAGAGCATGCAGTATTTGATTTTCTGTTCTTGTGTTAGTTTGCTGAAAATAATGGTTTCCAGCTTCATCCATGTCCCTGCAAAGGACGTAAACACATCCTTTTTTTATGGCTGCATAGTATTCCATGGTATATATGTGCCACATTTTCTTTATCCAGTCTATCATTGATGGGCATTTGGGTTGGTTCCAAGTCTTTGCTATTGTGAATAGTGCTGCAGTAAACATACGTGTGCATGTGTCTTAATAGTAGAATGATTTATAACCCTTTGGGTATATACCCAGTAATGCAATTGCTGGGTCAAATGGTATTTCTGGTTCTAGATCCTTGAGGAATTGCCACACTGTCTTCCACAATGGTTGCACTAATTTACACTCCCACCAACAGTGTAAAAGCATTCCTATTTCTCCACATCCTCTCCAGCATCTGTTGTTTCCTGACTTTTTAATGACTGCCATTCTAACTGGCATGAGATGGTATCTTACTGTGGTTTTGATATGCGTTTCTCTAATGACCAGTGATGATGAGCTTTTTTCATGTGTTTGTTGGCTGCATAAATGTCTTCTTTTGAGACATGTCTGTTTTTGTCCTTCACTCACTTTTTGATGGGTTTGTTTCTTTTTTCTTGTAAATTTGTTTAAGTTCCTTGTTGATTCTGGATATTAGCCCTTTGTCATATGGATAGTTTGCAAAAATTTTCTCCTATTCTGTAGGTTGCTTTTTACTCTGATGATAGTTTCTTCTGCTATGCAGAAGCTCTTTAGTTTACTCTAGCAGAATTAATTAGGATGAGGTGTCATATGAAAATATGTTCAATATTTTCTAGATTAATTATCTGACAGTACTTACTGAACTAGTCTAATAATTTTTTAGATTATATTTCTAACAATATCTACTGAACTAGTCTAATTTTTCCTGGTATATGTGAAAATATTTCAAAATTATAAAATGGGGTTAAAAGAAAAAAGTTAATAAATAAAATTTGCTAAATAAAGAAATAAAACAAAACAAAAAAAACAGACTCTTAGCCAACATGCAGTCCCCATTAATCCATCAAGTTTAGAGTTCAATAACTCTAGCCAGCTGAAGTTCAAGCCTCAGAGAATCTTCTGATAGTAAATAGAAATGGTAGTTTTGTAGTGACAGCTAAATTAAGTTCTGCAGAACTTCACAGAGATAAACTATGAGGTCTAAATTACAAAGATCACACATCTCCAGTTCTGATTTATGGGAAACGTAAATAGGTTTTGCAGAACAAGTTTGCTTAGGAGGAACTCTGTGGGCAAGTGTAGATTTATACAAACTAAATTTTGAATATATGGGTTATAGAGTATTTTTATTAATTAAGTTTGTAAATAAAATTATGTGGAAGAGTTCTTATCCTACAACTTAAAAATTCCTGAGAGTCCTGAAAAATTAGAGAGGCAAGATATGCCAGTCAGCAATATTCTCTGAAAACAATTACCTTGAAAAAGTTACGGAAATTTGTTTAAGTAATAATTTATGTAACTAGAACCTAAGTGAAATTAAGCACATTTAATGAAAATTATAGTAGATTCTAAAATTTCTTTTCTATATCTTTTTTTATTTTTTTATTTTTTTTGGGGTATGTGTGTGTGTGCCCTTTGAGAGGCTAACTATGCATGCTGGTAAAGACATTCATGAGTCCTTAGGCTGCGAATGAAGAGTCTTGAATATGAACTTCCCATTTCTCCCTGTTGGATGGTAGAATATGTTTCACTCTGGAATGCTCCTCCTGTATTCCAGATGAGTTTGCTAAAATGGATGTGGAAACATCTGCTCCAAAAGATGACATCTAGACTTACTGCTAAGTAAACATGTCTTCAAGAATCGAAGCTTTTAGGCTGTCCAGCTCAGTTAGTGCTTCATCAAGCCAGGGAAGGTGCCTTCCATTTAGAAAGAATGTGAGAAATCACTATGGAGGATTGCCTTCCAGCAGAAATAGCAAAAATGTGGCTTGCCTTTCTATCTTGAGAAAGTAGAAGATCGACACCTTCCTTTGGAACTGGAATGTTCAACCCAGAAAGCTAATTTCTTCCCATGCAAGCTAATTCTCTTTCCATTTTGAATTTACTATCAAAGTCAAGTGCTTGGGGTTCTGTATATGTCGAAAAGTCAAATACATAAGTTTTCAGTGCTCAGAGATATTTTGTCTCTTATGGTTCTTTGGGGCCCCAAATTTTGCAACCAGGTGACAAGTATAGTTGTTACACATTTCAAATTACTCATTTATCCTTGATCCATAGAATAGCAAACAGATTACATGGAGAGACTGTGGGTCCAGCCCATTTATGCCAATTTTTACACAGTTATTAACCTGGCCTGCCATTTGCCTCTGAGGCCAGTTCCTCAATTTGAAATTTAAGAGCTGGGCAAACTTTCAGGAACTTCCCTGGGGCTCAGGGCAGGGCAAACAAAAATCCTTCTCTTCAGACAAATTACTTTGATTACACAGTGGTTGAGTAAAAACAATGGCCACCGTGAAGGCTCCTCAGCTTTGCAATGATCAGAGAGGAAACAGTGAATAATTGTGATGAAGTCACAAAGGGTTTGTCCTCTAAAGCAAAATGTCTATTAATTCTGTCTCTTCCCCAGGCTACTGCCAAATCCCAGTGCACTAACATTAGCAGCCCAGAGAGTTAGTCTTTATTCGTTTTTCATGGCTTCTTTTAGTTCCCTTATTCTATTTTCTGCTTTCCAAAGGACAGATTAAGTTTTCTTCTACTATTTCAAATTACATATTCTGTTTTTTCTTATAGAATCAATACTTACGTGCATATACTCCTATTGGTTTCTTCGTGTATCAATTCTTTTATCTTGCCATTAAAGATACTATGTTTTGTCTCCATATTCATGTATTTATGTTGTCTAAGTTTTAGTTCTGGATGAAATATTTCCCTTTTTGCTTTTCTTTGGTTCTAGATTTTTTTAAAGAAGAGAACAGTAAACTTCACCAAGATATTTGATTACCCTTATTTTCTCATCTCTTATATCTCCTGGATATGTTTCTCTTAGTTAGAACTTTCTCTGAAAGTGTATCATAGAGATACTATAAGGCAAACCTGAGGCTTTGTAAGCCTGAGAGGGCTTTTTATGAAGCCCTCTTTTTAAATGAAAATGCTACTGGATATAAAACTTTTAGTCCAAAATTATTTTTCCTCAATATTTTAAAATAGAATTTTATTGTATTTTTGCATCTAGTATTGCTGTTAACAAGTCTGCCCACTCCCACAGAGGGAACTCATGCTCTTCTCTTGGAGCATGATATATCCCGGGACCCCCATCCCCTCAAACGAATTTGACTGCGAGCACCAACCCCTGTCATTAGCTAGTTCAGCCCAAGCTTTGCTCTCACACAAATCCCTCACACACGTTACATGCCAATTTTGACTTTAGCTAGGCACTGTCTTAGGCTCTAGGAATGTGAAAGTTTTAAGCTTGTCAGAACAAGCTCAGGTGAGAAAACTGATGAGCAGAGCCTGCTGATATGATGCCAGAAAGCAGTGTATGGTTTACATCCAATCCACTGTGGCAAAGCTAGTATGCACATGCTAATAGAGACAGTCACAGCTAAGATAAATATTTGACTTCTAGTTTTCAGTTTTCTCCCTCAAGCAAATCTCAAGACTCAGTATGGGGTGATAAGAAACACCAATACTTTCTAGAATGTCTTGTTTCTCTTCCTGTAAGACTATTTGGACCTTAAACAAGGGAATGCAGATGGTATAACACAGGTCAATGACTGTTGTCAACAACTTAAACAGTAAGAAGTCCTGTCAGTATAGCCAAACTGCTGTTCATTCATTCATTCCTCCATTCATCCATTTATCCATTCATTAAAATTCTCCCCCAGCTCTTGCTGCATGTGAAGTCCTGTGCTGACTGCACACCAGGAATTAAAAGAGAGCTTGCCTGTGGGGAGTTGACTGAATGGTGGCAGAAATAGAAGTAGTCAAGAATCTCACAGATAAGTGCAAGATTGTACCTAGCAGGAGTGCTTTGAAAGATAAAGTATTGTGCTCTTCAAACATAAAAGAGGAGTGTGACCTGGTTCGAGGTTGGGGGAGAAGGTCAGGGAAGGCCACCTTGTGAAGGTGAGAACTGAACTGAGATTTGAAGGATGAGAAGGAATTAAATAAATAAAGACAAAGGGAGACCAGTGTTCTAGGCAGAGGTTAGAGCATGTGGAAAGAATCTGTGGCAGGAGAGGTTGTAGGGAGTATATGGGACAGAGAGAAGGCGGAAGTGACCAAAGCACAGAACTCACCAGGGAGCATTGTATGAACACAAGCTTGGAAAAGTAGGTTGGAGCCAGAATGTGTGGGGCCTCCTAAGCCATGCTGGGGATTTTGGTCTTTAGCCTGTGGGCATGGGAAAGCCTGGAGGTTTTGCAAGCCTGGATATAAAGTCATATGACCAATGTTGCATGTGAAAAATTTTCTTTTGGCTTTAACATGGAGGATGTGTTACTGTGGGAAAGGACCACTAACTAGAGCAGCTGTATAACATTTACAGGAGTTGAGAACATGTAATCATGTGTTTGTGTGGAACAAAGCTTTCTAGCATGTGCCAGTCTAGCCTACTTTGGAATGTTAGCAGTCTGCTTGTGTGCAGCAGCACAAAGAAAATTTCCTTTCTCTACTTAACATTTTTAAAATTTGTAAACTTATAATTAATAAATTTTTAGATCAATGTAATTGCATGTAAAGCTCTGAGTATGCGTTTTTAAAATATGTTGCATGTGATTGACCATCTGAAAACTGATGGCATTGTTTCTGATGATTCCATGATGCAGTGTTTCTCAAACTTTAGCCTGTATCAAAATCACCTGGAGGACATGTCATAAACTCCTGATTCTAGTGTGGGGCCCAATAATTTGCCTTTTAACAAATTCATAAGTGATAATGCCTAGCTATAAATGAATTTCAACATAAATAATTTTAAGATTCATATTGTTTTTTTTATCTTAATTTACCTTTAAAATACCTAGTAGCTAACATAAATTCGCTTCTCAATCAAAACGTTTAATAAAACCTACAATGTATGAGCATCATTTTGGTCTCTAAAAATATCACTTTCGTTCACATATGAGACACAGGTTGGTGTTGAAAGCCATATACCCTTTTAATCATCTCCATCATCTCTCCATCCTATCTTCTAATAACAAAATGAATGCCTTGATATTTATTTTCCCCAAAAATATTATCATCTAGACTTTTTAAAGACTCGTGTCCTAGGAGGTAAACAGTATTGGCTTTAGTAACCTGGATGCTGATGAAACCTCAATTACATCATTTCCTACAGCACAGATTGCGATCTGCAGAGCAAGGTTTCGCTGAATCTCCTCTCCAATTCCTGCCCCAACTTACTCTTATGAAACAAACAGCTTTTTCCCTGCCATGCCAGAAGCTACCACAGACAGTTTCTACCCTCTTTAAATTTGTACCCGCTGAGGGAAGAGAAGGCTTCCCTTCCAACATAACCTTGGTGTGCTCAAGAGAGACAGCAGGAGAAGTTTCCCTCTGGGCCAGTAACGTCCTTTTCCCAATTCATAAGCTCTCATCCATACAGCTGTTGCAACATCACACACTTGAGGACTGTGCAAAAAAGGTTCACGTGGCTCAGGGTGCATTCTTTGGCAAGGAAAGGTGTAGCTCTGGAAGTTGCCTTGGCTTCAAGAGAGAGAGGGATTGGTTTGTGCTATGTCATCAGCTATTTCCAAATCAATATAAAAGAAACAGCTTCTCGCCAGGGCCAGCTGAAAATGCAGCCTCAGCACATGTTGAGTGGTTTGATTGGGTTATGGCATTACTTGGACTCTTTATTGGGTATCTTATCTTTACACCAGCTTGCCTAAAAATATTTAAAAGATGAATTCAAGCTAAGAAGGTTTTTATATTTCTTTCATACATGGAGAAACTCCCAGATCGGTATAATCTAGGATTTGTGTTGGCACACCTCATGCCTTCTACCGTAAACATGCCTTCTCAACTCAGAAATGGTGCTTTTTTAAAATAAAATATCAGGGAGGAGTTGGTTGGAATTTCCCATCTCCATATGGAACATATGTTTCAATATCTTTGAGGCTTAAAGAAATCATGCCTTAAGTTTACCCTAACTCTTTTTTGCTGTATTTTATCTCTTGACTTCCATATCACCATAATTGAAAAAGTCAACCAAAATAATTTATAGAAAAGTGATCAACACCCAAAAAGCCACATATCTAGACTCTATCCACAGGAAAGCAGCATGCATCATTGACTATTATGGAAGGAGTTTGGACAGGATGATCTTTAAATCCTCTCCCACTCTAACAGTTTATGTGCTTAGAACTTTAACTTAGCGTTGGGGGAAAAAAATATGAAAGAGTTATTCCTAGTCCCTGTTCCCAATTCTACTTCTAAAATCTTTGTTAATTTCATTTTTAAAATTCTTTTTATTTTTAAAAAATTTATTTATTTTTGTTACTTTAAGTTCCAGGATATATGTGCAGAATGTGCAGGTTTGTTACATAGGTATACGTGTGCCATGGTGATTTGCTGCACCGATCAACCTGTCACCTAGGTTTTAAGCCCTGCATGCATTAGCTAATTGTCCATATACTCTCTCTCCTCACTACCCCTCCTGCCTAGGCCCCACACCTCTCCTGGATTTTGGTCTTTAGGCATAGGAAAGCTTGGAGGTTTTTCAAGCCTGGATATAAAGTCATATGACCAAGGTTGCATGTGAAAAATTTCCTTTTGGCTTTAACATGGAGGATGTGTGACTGTGGAAAAGGACTGCCAGTTACAACTCTGGTGTGTGTTGTTCCCCTCCCTGTGTCCATGTGCTGTCATTATTCAACTCCCACTTATGAGTGAGAACATGTAGTGTTTGGTTTTCTGTTCCTGTGTTAGTTTGCTGAGGATGATGGCTTTCAGCTTCATCCATGTCCCTGCAGAGGACATGATCTCATTCCTTTTTATGGCTGCATAGTATTCCATGGTGTGTGTATCTATATATTTAAAATATTTATGTTTATAGATGTGTGACTTGTACCAGTGCCATGCACAGATCTTATGTATATAGCACTTAAGCACTGCTCTGATGAAGATAAGAATAACACCAGTCCTTGAGAGGCTCCCTCATGCCCCTTCCCAGTCCCTATCTCCACAAAGGTGATGTTTATTTTCTACTTTATCACCATAGATTATGTTTGTCTATTTTTAAATATTAAAATTTAATATAACTTAAATATTTGTAAATATGTTGATGGAATTATAACATACACACTCTTGTGTCTAGATTTTTTTCATGCAGTATACTGTGAGATCCATCCACGTTGTTGAGTGCAGCAGTAGTTTGTTCTTTTTCATCTCTACTTTGTATTCCATTGTATGAGCATATCACAGCATGTCTGTCCTTTCTACCATGAATGGGTATTTGGATTGTTTCTAATTTTTGGCTATTGTGAATAAGCCCTTAAGAACATTCTTGTACATGTTTGTTTGTTTGGTTATTTCTTTTTTGCACATAAGCATTTATTTCTGCTGGGTGCATAGCCAGGAAGAGAGTTGTTGGGCCACGGGGTCATATTTAGCTTTAGAAGATATTGTTAAACAGGTTCCCAAAGTGATGTGACCTCCAAAACCACACACCTCTTGTTTGCTCCCTACCTCACTGGCCATTCTTTCTCAATGTTTTTGGCCAATCCTTCCTAATATCCCAGTGTTTTAACAAAGAAATACCCGATTCAAATCCACATACCCTTTTGGCCCTATTTTTTTTTATCCCTTTTCCCTACTTTATTTTTCTTTATATTGATTATAACCATTTATAATAATGTATAATTTGCCCATGTATTTATTATCTTTAACCCTGTATATTTCAAGGGGTATAAGCTTCATGAGGGCAGAAATTATGTCATTTTTATTCCCTGATATATTCCCTATGTCCAGAACAGTCTCTGGCACATAGCCAGCACTCAATAAATATTTGATGAATAACTGAGTGATTAACTGAATGGAGGAAATGTTAGAAAAAAAATGGTAAGAGGCAGTGGAAAGATACATTCTCCCCCAAAATGTTTAATGAATCACTAGTATGGACATAGCCCTATTTGAACCTGGACGTTCTGAACTTCATATGAATTGCATCATCAGGTTTAAGTTCCAAAGGCAGGTGTCCTTGAGTTTATGACTGGGACAGAGATGAGGAGAGGAATCAAATCCTGAAAAACATCTGGCTTTGTTTTTTGTGGCAGGTGTCAAGGTCCCTCAAAAAAAGCACTCAAACTAACTTTATAATCACTTTACACTGAAATGTAAACTGAAGAACTGTGCAGTTTGGCAGCCACTGAAATCACATGATTTCATTCAGTTTTAACCAGAAGCTTCCCAGGAACACAATAGCTGTTGAATCAGTAGCTAGGGTATGAAGCTGGAGCCAGCTACCAATCTGGCCTAAACCCTGGGATATATAATAAAAGTAGTTGGCAAGCTAGACTGAAATCTCTGTGGCCAGAGCAAACAGTTAAACTGAAAATTAGCACAAGGAAAAGCCAAAGTCAACAAGTTTGGTAGTGACTGTCCAAAAAAAAAAAAAAAAAGCAAGGAGCTTTTGGCTTTGGCCCAGGGAAGACCAGGGAAACAGAGGATAGGTGAGAGGTACAGGCTCACACCAGGTCAAGAACAAGGTGGAGGGCACACAGAATGTTTGGTGGCATTCAGTATTTATTTTGCATTCTGGTTCTTGGAAAGCCAGGGTGCAGCCTGGGTCTCCCAAAGGCATTTGCAGTGTCAGGCCCCTGATGGCTGAATGCCACCTACAGAAGCAGATTTCTAAAATCTCACTGGAGATCTAAATTAGGAAGACCAGGACCAGAATGAAGTGATGGGGAAGGCTTTGTTGTCAGAGTTGAAGAGTATTTTCAATTAAGCTGAATTTATCTCCAAGATTTGTAGCCATTGAGTAACTTTTTAAAAGGTAATCGTGGTTGGTTGTCCCAACCCTTCTTCTTCTTAAAGATATTTTGGCCAAAAAAAAACACCACATAAATATTTCTGTTCCTAGGTTCCTGACTGTATTTTGCTTTATATGACATACTGCTTTTATGCTTCCTTCTAGATTAATTATGAGAAGAGTAGAGCCTATTATTTACCCACCTCTAAATCTTCCCCCAAACCACTACCTCCACCTAGTCCAGGGATTTGAACATGATAGGAACTCAGTAAACATGGTTGAAATGAATGGAATATCTTTCAAATGTGTGAGGAATGATGCTATACTTAAGGCATATTGAAACTCTGCTGTGGTGTGATTTCTTCCTCGCTACCACCAGTACAATAGGACCAAACTGGTATGCCCACACTTCCTGCCCAGGTAACTGGAGGTGAAACTTTTGCTCGCCTTGAAATATTTGTCATATTGTCTTAATGTCTGTGCCCACAGAATTAATGGAAATGCTTGGGTTTATTGACAATTAATAATTGTGCTTAAAAACATTTGTGTCGTAAACATACCCAGATTATGTCCTATATGCCCAAAACATCTCTCTGTAATTAAAAGCATTCTGATGATTCATGCTGGAGCTTGGTAATAATTTGTTACATTTGGTTCAAATTAGTGAGTTTCTTTCAAAGTCATTGAAGAGTAAACTATGAACTGCCATGCAATAATACCGACCTGGAACTCTCATTTTCCCAAGTCATTTCTTGGTCATAGGTCGGTGGTGACAATTTCATGGCCTGTTTGAGGAGAAAGCACTGGAAAGAAGTTTTTTTATTGTTCTTTCATTGTTGTCTTCTTCTCTGTTTTAGCTTCGCCTTTTTCTCTAACACAATTAGCAACTTGTATGATATCTAGTACTGTCCATTTGAATATAGTCTCCCTTCTGCTTATAATGTTTCTTCTTTATAAAGACCTTTCTTTTAGAAGTGCTTACACCTGTATTTCATCAGGAGTATTTGATAAGATGGGAGTGGAGGAGAAGGAGGAATGGGTAGAAAGAAAGCTTGGAGTATTAAGAAAACTCTGTTTGTAGAGTCTCACCTCGGTAGGAAATGGTTGAGGACCACTAAAGAAACTGATGTGGAACGAGTGAGCTTGGCTTGTTTTGGAATTTTAATAACTGAAGATTTCTTTCACACGGTTGCTGGATGTTTTCGTTTTCAGCTGTATGAAATAAATAGTACCACCTCTGTTAAACCCCAATAGTGAACACTATGATGGTTAATTTTAGGTGTTGATTTGACTAGGCTATAATACCTATATAGTGAGTAAAGTCTAGATTCAAAGTCTAGATGTTGCTGTGAAGCTGTTTTTAGATGAGATTAATATTTAAATCAGAGACTTTGAATAAAGTAGACTACCCCGCAGAATGTGGGTGCGCCTTGAGCAATCTGTTGAAGGCTTTGAGAGAAAAAGACTGAGGTCCTCCAAATAGGAAGAAATTTGGCCTTCCAGGCTGTTTTGGACTGAAGCTATAGCATCAAGTCCCCTCTCCAGCGTCCTGACCTACCCAGAAATTGGACTTGTTAGCCCCCACAATCACATGAACCAATTCCTTAAAATGTCTCTCTCTCTGTCTCCCTTTCCTCTTCTCTCTCTCTCTCTCTCACTACACACACACATTTTATTTGTTTTTCTGTTTCTGTGGAGAATCCTGACTAATACAGTTAGTACTGGACTTCTTAAGGCCACCAATGCAGGTATTGCATGCAAGATTAAGATTAAATAAACCTTAGGTTGTTCAGAGCCATCGCCTTAACTCTGAAAGGAAATGTTAACCTATTGAGTATTATTTCTCCAAAATGTCACTTAGACTGAGAAAGTTTTATTTGAAGCCCCTTCATTTCAGAGAAAGTTGCTCAGATTTTCTTATAGTTAGATTTACCTTGATCAGAATGTAATCTACAATAATAGTTACTATACATCGATACCTACTATTCACCAGATATTTTGCATACATTCTTTCCTATTTTTATAGCAACCCTACAAGATAATATTGTTATACTCATTTTATAGATGAAGAAATTGCCCTAGTAAGTGCTTTGCCCAGTGATTTGCCTCAATCATATCAAAAGGTTAGAGAATATAAGTTTAATGAACTGTGAATTAATCACTTAATCACCAACCATTAACTGAAGACATGCTTATATGCACTGAGTATATATTATACTATGTGTACTATACTATAAAGGATGTATATTTTAGAAAGATTTTCCAAAAAGCACAAAAAGTGTCTGATCAACTCTCGGTCCTTCAGAAAAATTAAGCATTACCATAAAGTTATAGTTATTTTTCCAGCTGTTTCCATTAAAGACCTCCATCTTTTACAGCCAACTTCCTAGTTGACATCTCCACTTGATTATATGACACATTAAATCTCAGATTTAACTTATCCCTGGTTTCTTTCCTTTCCCTATACACCACCTCCAATCAATCAGCCAGTCCTCTAAAGATGCCTGAGTCAGACCACAACTCATTATTTCTCCTGATAGAATTTTAACCCAAACCACCACCTCGTTCATTAAGATTGCCATAAAAGCCTCCTAAGGTGTCTTCTTGAGTTCATTGGTATTCTCTACTTCTAGAAGTCAGAAATCTCTCAAAACATAAATTAGATTAAGTTACCCCGCTTCCCACTTCTCTCTTACAGTTCTCTGCCCTTGCAGTAAAAATCTAAACCACCTCTTCTTATAGCCAATAAGGTTTTGTGTGATATAACCCCTGTCTTTCTTTTGATCACTTTTAATTACTCTCCAACTTGTTCACGATACTTGAGCCACACTGCCTTTCTTCCTGTCCCCATACATGGCCATCTCTTTCATGATTCGCTTGCTTCCCTCTCCCTAAAACACTCTTTCCTATCTATCAGCCTATCCATTCCTCATTTGGTTCCATCTAAAATGACAACTCCCCATAAATGCTTTTTGTAATCACTCTAGCTAGAGTAGCCACTAGTGTGACCACTATACACTGTCTCTTGCTCTCTCCTCACCTTCTCCTGTTGTTAATGTTTCCTCTTGTTTTCTGCCCTGTTGCTTAATGTTACATGAAATTATGGTTTTTTGTCTGTATAATTGCATTAGACTGTAAGGGGCTTTGCTAGTCTTGTCTACAATTCTGAGAACAATGTCTGAAGAATGAGTCACTCTTTGATGTATTTTGAATGAATGAATGAAAGTCCCAGAATGTTTCTCCTAAGCAGGCATTGCTTCACTCCAGGGTGGGAACTTGTGAGGGTTTTTTTGTTTTTTTGTTTTGTTTTGTTTTTTTCTGATTTTTGTCTCCTTTGGTAAATGGGCCACAATCTCTTATCTAATGTTTGTCATACTTTTTTTGTTTTTGGTATTTCTTCAATTTGGACATAGTTTTGTTTGATTCACATTTTTTCTTCAAGATATTAAACAAATACCAAAAGAAAATTTAAGAAATATTTATGTAAGAAGGGTGTTTGTTTTTTACTATTCATAACATTTCCCAGAGGAAACCAATCCATCTGCTGAAGTATTGATGTCTTTCCACTTATGTCAGAAGCAGCTGCTATTTTCCTGTAAAATTGATTAGGAAACAATTTATTTGATCTCTCTAGAATATAAAACTATGGAAAAGTCAGCTTCCTTTGCTTAGCTACCAAAAATGGAAAACCACATACAATTTACATTGAACACTGTGTAAGATTACATTCTACTAGGATTTTCAAATCTTCTCCAAATGAACTATGAAATGAGAGTACACCACAGACCTTGAGAATCTTCCTGACTGACAAAAAAAAAATTCCATGAATTCAGTTGAAATATAGTCTGTCGGCCAGGCACAGTGGCTCACGCCTGTAGTCCCAGCACTTCAGGAGGCCAAGGTGGGTGGATTACCTGAGGTCAGGAGTTTGAGACCAGCCTGGCCAACATAGTGAAACTCTCTCTACTAAAAATCAAAAAATTAGCTGGGCATGGTGGTCAATCCCTGTAATCCTAGCTACTTAGGAGGCTGAGGCAGGAGAATCATTTGAACCCAGGAGGCTGAGGTTGCAGTGAGCGAGATCACACCATTGCACTCCAGACTGGCAGCAACAGCAAAACTCCTTCTCAAAAAAAAAAAAAAAAAAGAAATATAGTCTGTCTTGCTGTTTAGTCTCCACAGTGATCAACAAGAAGTGTGGCTGTACTTGTACTGAACTAATCAATTTCCCTCAAAATTGTATTATTTTGTAGATTTGGCAAATGTATTATTTAATCTTGGTTTTATTTTTTCTTGCATAACTGAAGTTCTCTTAATTAATTGTATCAATAATATTTAAACAATGTTTGGTTGAATTTTTTTCTTTCTTTCTTTTTTTGTTCTTTTGGATTTCACATGAGCTCTCAGTTAAGTAACCAGGGTTTGAAAAAAACTCTCCTAGAGGGTGCAAATATATAAGAGAATATATAAAATTCAATCTTGAGCCATATCTTCCAACAAGACATTCTGTGATTCCATTCTGTGCTCTTACCTGGCAGTGGAAATTTCTCTCTCTCTCAGTCTATGTGTATGTGTGTATATAAAAAATGTATATAATGCTTATATATACATATTTACATATATTTATTATATATATGATATATGTATTTATTATATATGATATATATGTTATAAGCATATAACATATAAATATATAACTCAATATTATATTACATATAATATATAAATATACAATTTTCTCTTATATAATATATAGAATATATAAAAATATTATCTATATAAAACATGTATAGTCAGCCCTCCATATGCATGAGTTCCTTATTTGTGGATTCAAACAGCCAAGGATGAAAAATATTTTGGGAAAAAAAAGGATAGTTGTGTATGTATTATGTACAGACTTTTTTTCTTGTCATTCTTTCCTAAACAATACCATATAATACCTATTTACATAGCATTTACATTGTATTACATATTATAAGTAATCTAGAGGTGATTTAAAGTGTATAGGAGGTTGTGTGTAAGTTATATGCAAATACTATGCTATTTTCTATGTGGAACCTGAGAATCCATGGATTTTGATATCCACAGTACAGGGATACCTGGAACCAGCCCTTCATGGACATACAAAGAGATGATGTGACATGTAATTATATACATAATGTAGCATATATAATTGTACTATATTATGTATTATATAAAGTATATTCATATGCTATTATATGTAATTATACTATAATATATTTGTTGTATATTACATAATTATATATAAATATAATATTATTATATATATTTATAAGCCAATCATACTCCTCAGAATCACATTATTATCATAGGTCCATGCAGGCCCCTCTCTTAATTTCTTTTATGCATTCATTTCTTTTTATTTCTTTTCCCACTTCTTTCGCCAATCCCCCTCCACAGAATAGGCAAGCATTATATGTGCTTAATATATATCTTTTTGCATGTTTTTACAAAATATGTAAAACTTCGTATTGTCTGTTTTACAAAAATGTATTTTATGTGCATGCATTTTAAATTTATGCTAATACAAGTATTTACAGATTTTATTCCTGTTAATTTTCCTTCTACTTAAAAAGTGAGACATAGATTTTTAGCATCCACTCATGTACTCTGTCACTGTTTCTGCTGTATAGTTCTTCACGGTGGGAATGCTCCATTTTCAATCTTTCAATCTTTTTCTTTCCCACTGGAATGGACACTAAGATTATCTCTAATTTCCACCACCAAAAGCAACACTATGATGAGCTTCCTTGAAAATGTGACCTCAGGATACTGTGTGAGAACTTATTCTTGTTGATTATCCAGAAGTGTAATTGCTGAGTCATAAAGTATGGGGATGTTTACTAGGACGAAGCACTGCTAGACTGGTCTCTGCAATTGTTTCTACTCTCCCAGGAAGTTGTCACAATATTCCCACCATTATTTGGCAATGTCCAGCCCTCTCATTTTTGCCAGTTTAACATGTGTAAAGTAATGTCTCATTATTGATTAATTTATATTTCTGCGACTACTAATGAGTTTGAGAGCAGTTTTTCGTATGTTTGCTAGCCTTTTGGATTTTCTCTTTTATAAATTACCCAATCATACCTTTAGCACATTTTTTGATTGGGAATCTCTGTCTTCTTGTTGCTGATTTGCAAGTGTTGCTTATGTTAAATATTGGCCTTTCATGGTTTTAGATATTTAAACATCTCTCAATCTGTAACCTGTCTATAAATTTTATCCATGACATACTTCATTTAACAGAAAGACCTAATTATGATGTACTCAAGTTCATCAATTATTTTATTCATAATTTATTAATTTTAAGTGAAAATACTGTTTAAGAATATTTTCCTTCAATCTTAGGTAACAAGGGCATTCTTTTCCATTTTCTGGTATAAACTTTGGAGTTTTCACTTTAACATTTGGTTCTGAATTCATTTTGCATTTACTGTTAAAAGGGGTCTAGTTTTATTATTTGACACATTGCAAGCCAGTTTTCTTAGCACCATTCACTACATTATTTGTCCTTTCCCCATTGGTTTGCAGGACTGTCTTTGCTGTTTATATATGGGTCTGCGTCTCAGAGCTCTGTGGTCTGGGAAATTATTTTTATTACTATATTTAGTATGTCTTATGACCGGTAGGGCATTTCTTATGGCACTTATTTCTTAGGGCACTCCGTCTATAGTCCTTTTTTCTGAGATGTTAGAATAAGGTGTTTTTTAGTTTCTTCAACGATCCATATAAAGGTTTTATTGGGTTTATATTGAATTTATAAATAAATGTGGATTGAATTAGTATCTTTAGACTATTAAGTACTCAAATCCAATGTTATAAAATGCCTCTAAATTTGTTCAGGCCATTTTCTAGAAAACTTGTATATTCTTTGGCCCCTTAATGTCTGATAACTTTTTTATTATTGAGAGAAATATCTTTTTAAATTTTATTTTTCTATTCGATTACCACTAAGGAAAAAAAATGTGCTCTTTAATTTTGTGAAGTAATCTTTAATCCAGCAAGCACACTGAACTTTTAATAGTTGTAAGGGTTAGTCTGCACTTCTGCTGCTTTTTCTAGGTAGTTAATTATATCACTTGTAAAATGTTAGTTTTCTCTCTTGTCTTCCAGTCCTTGAATTTCTTTCTTTTTTTTTTTTTTTTTTTGCTTTGCTAGTTATATTTACCGGCATATATAGTACTATATGAAATAGTAGCACTGTTTGAGGTCATCCTTGTCTTTTTCCTAGTCTTTAACGGAATGCACTGAGGTTTTTTTCATTAACCATAATGAAAAAAACCTCAGTGCATTCCGTTAAAGACTAGGAATAGTCTGGTACATATTTTTACAAAGCTCAGGAATTTCCCAGCTGTTCTTTTTTTTTAATAATGATAATAAACTGTTGAAGCATCTTTATTTATTTTGGGGACCAACACTATAGTAGGCTCATAAAATAATTTGAGCACCACAACTTCTTTCCTAGTATTAGGAACAACATATATAAGATAGAAGTTAAATGGAAAATCAGGGTTCCTTTCCAATATGGGGAGTCTATATTCTCTGGAGAGAAAAATACTGTACTTCATTTCCAGCCAGAAAAAAAAAAAAAAATGTGTCTTGTTCAAATCCAGCATTGGTTCTTATCTGGTGTCTTCTACCTTGATAGCTGGGTGCCTGGTTTTTTTCAACCACTGCTTCACATAAACCAGGAAGACTCACGCTAAAAGAAGCATCTGCTATTACAATTGCTCAGACTCAGTTTCAGTTTTCAAAGAGTTGAAACGGTAGGAAGGGATTCTAAAGCCATCTCTTGCTGAGGTCACTTTTTGCTTCATTGTTGCCTATGAGCTTAATTACACTGAGGGCAAAGGTAAGAAAAAGAGGTGGGGCATGCAAGGAAAAAGAGTATGGTAAGATATACCTAGTAAAATACCTTTAGGGAAATGACTGAGATGACCATAATGGTTCCCTTGGCTTGACTGAACTTTAGACGGGCTTCCTCCTAACTCTAGGCCCTGCTCTCCATTTTCTTGGAGCATTTGCTTTAGAACTTATAACTCTAAGTTCTTGCTCTGGCTGTAAGCTTTATAATAAAAACTTACAGTTTACTCAACTTGCCTCCCAGACCAACTTGAGATGGCATAGGGGAGGAGTTAGTGTTTACCATTTTGGTGAAGCTTAGGAATTTTTAGTGGAGCTTAGATTTTAAAAATGGCAGGAGGCTTAAGAGTTATGTCTCAAACTTTGAAATATAATCATCAAGGAAGATATTAGCACATTTCCCCTTCTCTGTGGGAAGGTAGGAGCCTAACTTCAGTGAATGCCTTGCTCCAAGCTGCAAAACTACCTCCTATCATAAAGATATGGGAAATGTATTTTTCTGTCAGATAAAGTCAATTAGCAAATGCAGATGGTCTATGACTTCCCTCAACGTCTTTCAATACTTTTCCACTAGCTCACCACAGAATTTGAAAACCCTCCCACCCTTTGTTTCAATAGACTGGAGCTCAGACTGAGTTTTGGTCTCTCTACCCCATTGCAATAGCCTTGATAAAGTCTTTCTTAACTGCTTAAGTTTGTTCAGTGCAAGTTTTGCTTTGATGGAAGCAAAAATAATTGAATAAATATGTCTGGATGAAAGTGTTTTGGTTAAATCTTATTAATTCCCCAGTGCCTCATTAAGAGCAGGAAGATACAGTTAGTAAGGTCTCATGAGGGGCAAGGAATACTTGTATAATGCTAATGATTGAGATCCTAGTTTTAAGTCGTATTTTCCCTTTGCTGAAGAGTGTAAACAACTAAAGACCCTTCTCCGTTACATAGAATCCCTAAGCTCCACTAAAATGGTAAACTCCAACTCCTTCCCTATGCCATCCCAAGCTGGTCTGGAAGGCAAGCTGAGTAAAACTTTGGGATAGTAAATATGGATATAGGTGATCAAATTAGTGGCCTTCAGTTTCTTTCTTATGGCATGTATTAGTTCTGAAAAAATGTTTCTGATGTATTTCTCCTTTGCCACCACTTCACTGATCAAAAAAAAGAAGAAAGGAAAAAAAAAAGAAAACTGTAAAAAAAGGTTGTATATGGAAGAGCATGTGCATTAAAAAGAAAAATGGAGGCATGTCCAACCTTCCTTCTGCCTGGATTATTATCAACCATCTCCCATTTGCCCAACAACACAGTCACCAGGGGAATCTCTACCCATTTTTCCAAAGTTAGTTCACATATTTTCCCTTAAATTATATAAAGCTTTTCTAGAAATTCTACACCAGATAAAGCTACACTGTATCTCTACCTCCATCATAGCATTACATACTATATTGAAACTATTTCTTTGTATGTCTGCCTTCATAAAGCCAGGGACTTTATATCTGGCCTTCATAAAGCCAGAGTCTTAATTAGCTCTGTAGCCTAATCACCTACCATGGTGTTTGGCATTTAACAGATGCTCAATTAACGTTTTTGAGTGGCAGATTGATTTCACATCTTTATTTTCAACCTTAAGAGCAATAAAGCTAGAGGAGTATTTTCAGAATTTCATAGTTGAATTTATATTACAAAGATCTCTCCTATTATCCTTGCTCTGTCCAGGAGAAGGTACAGACACAATTTAACATTCTATCTGGAACTCTACCACTATACCTTATATGTTCCTGCTTAGCAATTATTGGGAGTCTGAGAGTAATGAGTTCTGAGTGGCCCTCCAGTCACTGAAAAACAAAAATTGTAATTAACAACCTTTGTTCATAAAAGTAACATGTTTTGAGTTATTTCACCATTAGTGGAATTGGTTTGACTTAATGGAGGGAATTTATGGAACGAGCAACTGGCTGGAATAAGGCAGAAGTCAAAAGGCAAAGACATTCACTTGTTGGGTGATGTTCTCTTCCTCCGCTGTTTCCCACAGATAAAATCAAGAACTAGATGATTCAGGTGTATTTTAGCATGGCACTAATGAGGCCAAAATCAAAACTTAAGACCCTTTAAAAGTTTTTGTTTCGTGACTACTGCCAACCGTTGCCCTATTAGGAATTGTCATTTTCATCAAGTATTTGCTAAGTTAATACCTATGTAAACCAGGTGCTTAATAACACAACCATATATCATAACCCTGCCCCTGTCAAAGCTGAGAAGTCTGTGAGAAAGACTGAGGAGTGTATAGACCATGCTACTCTCTGCTTTCAGAGATGGTCTTCCACATTTGTTTTGATAATACCCAGGATCCAATTTTCCAGTATTCCCAGATTCCACTTTGTGACATTGAGATTCCAGAAAGAAGCCCAAAGATTGTTAGGATTCCAGTAATTCTGAGGATAAAGCTCAACATTTAGATTCTAGCTTCAAAAGATCATGGTAAGGCATGTTAAATCCCTGTGCTCACCCAAATCTGCACCCTGTACATGATGAAATGAAGTAAAATCTTCTTTCCCGTGAGCCTTTTTCAGAGTTTACTCTCCCTTGTGGCAATCTACAGAGGGATATGTGTTAATTGACAGTGATGTTCAGGTGAATTTGGGGGTGCCTGTCTTCCTTTAAGTCTGAGCTGCCATCTGATCTCCTAATATTTTCTCTGCTTAAGTTGATCTCCACTCCCTTCCTCTGGGTACTCCTGCCCTCTAGGTAATGTCATTTACATCACAGCGGAAGCGGGAAAGGCAGGGGTGAGGCCCAAGAAAGAGTTTCTCTAGGTCAGTGCAAGTGCTGCTAAGGCAGTAAATCCAGGATAGGTTTCTCAATACCCAAAGGATTTGATCATGCCCATCGCCCACGCTTATGTCAAGTTGCTAGACCTGCAGATGGAACTTGGCATCATTCCCCGAAATGGCTCATGGTGTTCACTGAGCATGAATGAGAAAGGAGATGAGGTGGAGATCAGTCCTATTGGCAAGAGGGAAAACAAACAAGTATGTTTGTTTAAATATTATTCCTATAAAATCCGACAGTCTCTTGTTTCAATGAGCTTCAATAACAGGTGCACATAAAAGAACTTTGTAAAATGTTGGGCTTATATACGGAAGGTAAATGTTTGAGTCTGTTTATGCTGCTATAACAAAATACCAGATATCACAGATTAGGTCATTTGTAAAGAACAGAAGTTTATTTCTTATCGTTCTAGGGGTTAGGGAATCCAAGATCAAGTCTGGTGTCTAGTGAGGGCTGATCTCTGCTTCCAAGATGCTGTCTTGTTACTGGGTTCTTACACGGTAGAAGGCAAAAGGACAAGTGGGCCTAATGTTCTTTTGAAAAGGTCTTAATCTCCTGCCCTAGGGCTCCACCCTCATGACTTAATCTCTGCCTCTTAATACTATCACAATGGACATTGAGTTTCAACACAAATTTTGGAGGAGACATAAACATTCAAAGCACAGCAGAAAGCTTACTTTTATCTTGTGTTTATTTTGCAGTCCTCATTTGTCATTAATTCTCAGCAATTGTCTTTGCTCCACATTGCAGGTGGGAATACAAAGAGAGAAAAGGTAAATTTAACAATATTGTAAGGGTCAAGCAAGTGATGATTTTCTTCACGTTCACTACCTCTGACATCAACACTCATTCAGCTACTTTTACAACAAATATTTGGTGATCCTTGATTCTGTGCAAAGCCCTGCTATCTTGACAATAGTGTAATATTTATCTGTTGAGTCTGATTTTTTAGTTACATGTTATTTTTGCTTTTCTTTTCCCACTGCCAATCCCCTCAGAAACCTCAACATAGAAGGCTAAGGGATGTCTTCCCATAGTCACACAGTAAGTCAGACGCATACTTGGAATTTGAACTCTGCTCCCATGACTCTTTTTTTCTACCAGTTCATGCTGCTGCTCATCAAAACTACCAGTTCATGCTGCAGTTCATCAAAACTCTGTAGTTCTTCTAACAGGTGCATCCACACTAATGAATTTGGCTATAGTTTTTTTTCATTGTTTTCTTTTCCTTTTTCCATCCCATTCTTTCTTCTCTTTTTATTTTTTTTATTTTTTTACTTTTTAGTGTGAATATTACTTTTTTTTAAAATTGTACTTGGGCTCTGAGGCACACGTGCACATCCTGCATCTTGCAGGATTGTTCCTACGTGCATACATGCCATGCTGGTTTGCTGTCACCATCCCCGCCCTGGCCCCACCTTCACCTACATCAGGCATTTCTTACAGTATTATCCCTCCCCATCCTCCTCACCAACCCCCCACTGTCCCTCCCCTCCACCTCCCCACCTAGCCCATGAGTGTTGTTCCCTTCCCTGTGCCTAAGTGTTCTCTTGTTCATCACCCGCCTATGAGTGAAAACATGTGGTGTTTGGTTTTCTGTTCTTGTGTCAGTTTGCTGAGAACGATGGTTTCTAGATTCATCCATGTCTTTACAAAGGACATGAACTCATTTTTTTATGGCTGCATAGTATTCCATGGTGTACATGTGCCACATTTTCTTTGTCCAGTCTATCATTGATGGGCATTTGGGTTGATTCTAAGGCTTTGCTATCGTAAACAGTACCACAAGGAACATTCCTGTGCATGTGTCTTTATAATAGAACAATTTATAATCCTTTGGGTATGTGCTCAGTAATGGGATTGCTGGGTTAAATGAAATTTCTATTTCTAGATCCTTGAGGAATCACCACACTGTCTTCCGTAATGGTTGAACTAATTTACACTCCCACCAACAGTGTAAAAGTGTTCCTTTTTCTCCACATCCTCTCCAGCATCTGTTGTCTCCAGATTTTTTAATAATTGCCATTCTAACTGGCATCCTATGGTATCTCAATGTGGTTTTGATTTGCATTTCTCTAATGATCAATGATGATGAGCATTTTTTCATATGTTTGTTGGTCGCATAAATGTCTTCTTTTGAAAAGTGTCTGTTCATATCCTTTGCCCACTTTTGGATGGGTTTGGTTTTTTCTTGTAAATCTGCTTTAGTTCTCTATAGATTCTGGATATTAGCCCTTTGTTAGATGGGTAAATTGCAAAACTTTTTTCCCATTCGGTTGGTTGCTGGTTCAGTCTAATTATTGTTTCTTTTGCTGTGCAGAAACTCTTAAGTTTAATTAGATCCCTTTTGTCTATTTTGGCTTTTATTGCTATGGCTTTTGGTGTTTTAGTCATGAAGTCCTTGCCTATGCCTGCCTATGCCTGAAGGGTGTTGCCTATGTTTTCTTCTAGGGTTTTCATGGTGTTAGTTCTTATGTTTAAATCTTTAATCCATCTGGATTTAATTTTTGTATAATGTGTCAGGAAGGGGTCCGGTTTCTGCTTTCTGCACATGGCTAGCCAGTTTTCCCAACACCACTTATTAAACAGGGAATCTGTTCCTCATTGCTTGTTTTTGTCCAGTTTGTCAAAGATCACATGGTTGTAGATCTGTGGCGTTGCTTCCCAGGCCTCTGTTCTGTTCCATTGGTCTATATCTCTGTTTTGGTACCAGTACCATGCTGTTTTGATTACTGTGGCCTTGTAGTATAGTTTGAAGTTAGGTAGCGTGATGCCTCCAGCTTTGTTCTTTTTGCTTAGGATTGTCTTGGCTATGCGGGCTCTCTTTTGGTTCCATATGAAGTGTAAAGTGGTTTTTTCCAGTTCTGTGAAAAAGGTCAATGATAGCTTGATGGGGATAGCATTGAATCTATAAATTACTTTGGGCAGTATGGCCATTTTCAGAATACTGATTATTCCTAAGCATGAACATGGAATGTTTTTCCATTTGTTTGTGTCCTCTCATATTTCCTTGAGCAGTGGTTTGTAGTTCTCCTTGAAGAGATCTTTTACATCCTTTGTTAGTTGTATTCCTAGGTATTTTATTCTCTTTGTAGCACTTGTGAATGGGCTTTCACTCAGGATTTGCCTCTCTGTTTGTCTGTTTTTAGTATATAGGAATGCTTGTGACTTTTGCACATTGATTTTGTATCCTGAGACTTTTCTGAGGTTGCTTATCAGCTTAAGGAGGTTTTGCACTGACATGATGGGGTCTTCTAAATATACAATCATGTTGTCTGCAAATAGGGACAGTTTGACTTCTTCTTTTCCTAATTGAATGCCCTTTATTTCTTTTTCTTGCCTAATTGCTCTGGCTAGAACTTCCAATACTATATTGAATAGGAATGGTGAGAGAGGTCATCTTTATCTAGTGCCAGTTTTTAAAGGGAATGCTTCTAGTTTTTGCCCGTTCAGTATGATATTGGCTGTGGGTTTGTCATAAACAGCTTCTATTATTTTGAAATACGTTCCATTGATACCTAGTTTATTGAGAGTTTTTAGTATAAAGGGATGTTGAATTATTTTGAAGGCTTTCTCTGCATCTATTGAGATAATCCTGTGGATTTTGTCTTTGGTTCTGTTTATGTGGTGGATTAAGTTTACAGATTTGCATATGTCAAACTAGCTTTGCATCCCCAGGATGAAGCCTACTCGATAGTGATGGATAAGTTTTTATTGTGCTGTTGGATTCGGTTTGCCAGTATTTTTCTGTAGAATTTTGCATCAGTGTTCATCATGGATATTGGCCTGTAGTTTTCTTTTTTAGTTGTGTCTCTGCCAGGTTTTGGTATCAGGATGATGTTGGTCTCATAGAAAGAGTTAGGGAGGTTTCCTTCTTTTTGTATTGTTTGGAATAGTTTCAATAGGAATGGTACCAGCTCCTCTTTGTATGTCTGGTAGAATTTGTCTGTAAACCCATCTGGACCTGGACTTTTTTTGGTTGGTAAGCTATTAATTGCTGCCTCGACTTCAGACCTTGTTGTTGGTCTATTCAGGGTTTCAACTTCTTCCTGGCTTAGTCTTGGGAATGTGCAAGAGTCTAGAAATTTATCATTTCTTCCAGATTTACAGGTTTATGTGCATAGAGCTCTTTGTACTAATCTCTGATGGTGGTTTGTATTTCTGAGGAATCAGTGGTGATCTCCCCTTTATCATTTTTTATTGCATCTATTCGATTCTTCTCTCTTTTTTATTAGTCTAGCTAGCAGTCTATTTTGTTGATCTTTTCAAAAAAACAGCTCCTGGATTTATTTATTTTTTTGAATGGTTTTTTTTTTGTCTCTATCTCCTTCAGTTCTGCTCTGATCTTAGTTATTTCTTGTCTTCTGCTTGTTTCTGAGTTTTTTTTTTTTTTTAATCTTGCTTCTTTAGCTCTTCCCATTTTCATGATAGGTTGTTGATTTTATTTCTCCTTTACTTATGAAGCTTAGTTTGGCTGGATATGAAATTCTGGGTTGAAAATTGTTTTCTTTAAGGATGTCGAATATTGGTCCCCACTCCCTTCTAGCTTGTAGGGTTTCGGCCAAGAGATCCACTCTGAGTCTGATGATCTTTCCTTTGTGGGTGACTCGACCTGTCTCTCTGGTTGCCCTTAGAATTTTTTCCTTCATTTCAACCCTGGTGAATCTGACAATTATGTGCCTTGGGGTTGCTCTTCTTGAGGAGTATGTTTGTGGTGTTCTCTGTATTTCCTGGGTTTGAATGTTAGCCTTGTTAGGTTGGGAAAGTTCTCTTGAATAATATACTGAAGGGTGTTTTCCAGCTTGGGTTCATTCTCCCCATCACATTCAGGTATGCCAATCAAGCATAGATTAGGTCTTTTCACATAATCCCATAGTTCTTGGAGGCTTTGTTTGTTTTTCACTCTTTTTTTCTCTAATCTTGCCTTCTTGTTTTGTTTCATTAATTTGATCTTCAATTTCTGCTATCCTTTCCTCTGCTTGATCAATTTGGCTGTTAAATCTTTTGTATGCCTTGCGACGTTCTCTTGCTATGTTTTTCAGCTACATCAAGTCATTTATGTTCTTCTCTAAGCTGGTTATTCAGGTAGCATTTCATCTAACCTTTGTTCAAGGTTCTTAGTTTCTTTGCATTGGGTTAGAACATGGTCTTTTAACTCAGAGAAGTTTGTTATTGCCCACCTTCTGAAGCCTGCTTCTATCAGTTCATCAAACTCATTCTCTGTCTTGTTTTGTTCCCTTGATGGTGAGGAGTTGTGATCCCTGGGAGGAGAGGAGGTGTTCTGGTCTTTGATGGTTTCATCCTTTTTGCACTGGTTTCTTCCTTTCTTCATGGATTTATCTCCCTTTGATCTTTGAAGTCGGTGATTTCAGGAGGAATCTCTGAGTGGACATCCTTCTGTTGCGGTTGGAGCTATATCTTTTATTGCCTGTAGAGGTGCTGCTAGGCTGCCTCGGATTCAGTCAGGTTGCTGGGTGGGTGGTCTTCCCCTGGAGTTTGTTTGCAGGTGATATTAGCCCTGCCTTCCCAATGGCATCTCTCCTTCCTTGAGCTCAATCTTCCCAGTTGGGGTCAAACTGTTGTATACACTGCAGAGCTCTAGCACATGGGCTTCAGTTTGAGTTTTGTGGGGATGGGGCGTGCCAGGCTTTATGACCTGTTTCCCTACTTTCAACTCTGCCTCTTTCTGTGGGATGGGTAGTTCCGTCTGGTTTGTGTTATTCCAAACTTCCACCCAGGTCTGTGCTGACAACTGGTGGCACCAGGCGGGAGCCAGTCACTCAGATTTGCATCGACAACCCATGGTGCCCCTCAGTCTAGTGGGGCTCTCGTGGACCATGGGTTGCAGGAGGGGTGAGAGAAGCACAGGATCTGAATCAGAGCACTGAGGGGGTGAAGTCCCCAGCCCTCTAAGCCGGCTGCACGTTCCAGGTGGGGATGCACCCCGCCCTGTCTCGGTTTGCCCTCCCTGGGCTGCTCTTGCCCTGCTTCAGTTTTCCCTTCCCTGGACTATTTTCAGTGTCCTACCAGTCCCACTGAAACGAACCTGGCACCTCACTTGGATTCGTGAAGTCCTCTAGCCCTCTGTGTCTCGTTCGCTGGGAGCTGCATTCCGGTGTTGCCTCCTCTTGGCCATCTTGGCACACCTCTTCTTTTTATTTTAGATAAAAATCATTGGTATGTTGTCAGCCAAATTATGAACAATCATCATATAAAGCAATCTATCTGATTCACAAGTTCAGAAAAAAAAAATCTAATCTACTCAGAACCTTATTATGATGATATTCTCTAATATTCATGACTTACTGCTATACAAATTGTGCTTAACATATTACAAAATACTTTCACACACTTCACTTGAGAACCTCACATAACCCTTTAGCAGCATTAATTCTCTGCATTTTTCAGGAGATTAAATGTATGTGGAGAGCTTAATGACTGAAGATCTAAGATCACGCAAGTTATATTTGGCAAATACAAGACTCATACTATTAATGCATTTCCCCAGAACAACCTTCTTTAAAAGGAATTTGAATTTATTAGGCAAAACTAGATTTGCTTCTATATCACACAAAACTCCCCTCACTGTCCAGATAATAAAGTGCAAAGTTGTTAAAATGGTTTTAACATTCATGTAACTTTTGTGGTCAGAGTAGTGAAAATTAATTCAGAGTGGCTCAAGTAGAAACAAACCATATGACTTGAATTTCTGTGGATTAACAAAAAAACTTCAGGCACAGGGATCAAGTAGTGTCACCAAGCCTCTACCTTTCCCTTTCTCTTGCTCTCTCTCACTTCATTCTTAAATTCTACTTTCCTCTGTGTGTTTGCCTTATTTGGCCAAAAACTTTAGGCCAAGAAAGGTACTTATAATGATTCATACAATTCGAGATTCCAAAGGAAGAAAGATCTTGTGTCCCAAGGCTCCAGCAGGCCTAGTTTGGGTCATGTACCTTAAACTAATCACTATAACAAAGAGGCTATAACACTAGATGAGGCAGCTTTAGTCATTACCTTCCCTAAGAGATTGAATAAAGAAAAGGCCAACCAAGATTACAAGGAGCTGGGATATGTGGTTTACCAAAGAAAACCAGTATATTATCCCTTGAAGAGGGAAGAGATATTGGTGAGATTAAAAAAAAAATGTACACTACCCATGGCATATACATCTTACCATGATTGACTTGATTACTCTTAGTCTCTTGCAGAACTACTCCTTTTCTCCATTCACCAGACTACTTACAGTCTTTGGAATGTGCTTATTGTTTTCGGGCCTTTGTGCCTTTGCAAGCACTATTTTCTCTGTTTGAAATGTCTCTTTGACTAAGTTTTATTTTCTTTAAAATACAACTAAATATCTTTTAGGAGAGTCCTTTGCTGACTTGCATTTCATCTCCATCTTACTTTCTCCTTTGTGCCACTATATAATATTTAGTCTTTACCTAATCTTTTTGCCCAATAACCTGGGGCAGTACTATTGGATCCCCAAATTGTAGGATAGGTGCAAAGTAAGTATTCAAAAAATTATTTCATTAATAAATGTTGAGTGAATAAATAAATGAATTGGTAAGTTTTTCCAGGAGTAGTATATAAAGCTTATGATTTTTCCTAGATGTCAGGATCATCCCTCAACTCATCCCTTCATTCCTTCAACCTTCTCCCTCAACATATGCACACAAAGACACATATATGTAACAGTTATCTTGTTATTAATAATAATAAATAAAACCATAAGCAGTTAAAGTAGTGATATGGTTTGGCTGTGTTCCCACCCAAATCTCATCTTGAATTGTAGCTACCATAATTCCCACGTGTTGTGGGAGGGACCCATTGGTGATAATTGAATCATGGGGGTGGATTCCCCGATCCTATTTTCATGGTAGTCAATAAGTCTCATGAGATCTGATGGTTTTATAAGGGGAAACCACTTTCACTTGACTCTCATTCTCTCTCTTGTCTGTTGCCATGTAAGACATGCGTTTTGCCTTCCACCATGATTGTGAGACCTCCCCAGCCATGTAGAACTGTGAGTCCATTAAACCTCTTGTTCTTTATAAATTACCCAGTCTCAGGTGTTTCTTTATCAGCAGTATGGGAACAGAGTAATACAGTAAATTGGTACCAGTAGAGTGTGGCACTGCTGAAAAGATAACCTAACAATGTGGAAGCAACTTTGGAACTAGGTAACAGGCAGAGGTTAGAATAGTTTGGAAGACTCAGAAGAAGACAGGAAAATGTGGGAAAGTTTGGAACTTCCTAGAGACTTGTTGAATGGTTTAACCAAAATGCTGTTAATGATATGGACAATGAAATCCAGGCAGAGATGGTCTCAGATGTAGATGAGCAACTCATTGGGAACTAAAATAAAAGTGACTCTTGCTATGTTTTAGCAAAGAGACTGGCAGCATTTTGGCCCTGCCCTCAAGATTTGTGGAACTTTTAACTTGAGGGAGACTATTGAGGGTTTCTGGTGGAAGAAATTAATAAGCAGAAAGCATTCAAGAGGTGACAAAGGTGCTGTTAAAGGCATTCAGCTTTAAATGGGAAACAAAGCATAAAAGTTTGGAAAATTTGCAACCTGACTATGCAGTCGAAAAGAAAAACCCATTTTCTGAGGAGAAATTCAAACTGCTATAGAAATTTGCATAAGTAACAAGGAGCCAAATGTTAGTTGCTAAGACAATGGGGAAAATATCTCCAGGACATGTCAGAGACTTTTGTGGCAGCCCCTCTCATCACAGGTCCAGAGGCCTAGAAAGAAAAGATGGTTTCCTCTGCCAGGGCCAGGGCCCCTCTGCTGCTTGCAGCCTAGAAACTTGATGCCATGCATCCCAGCTGCGCTAGCTACGGCTAGAAGGGACAAAGGTGAAGCTAGGGCCATGGCTTTGGAGAGTGCAAGCCACAAGCCTGGCTCCTTGCACGTGGTGTTGAGCCTGCCAAGTGAGCAGAAGTCAAGAACTGAGGTTTGGAAATAACTGCCTAGATTTCAGAGGTTGTATGGAATCAACTGGATGTCCAGGCAGAAGTTTGAGAACCTCTAAAACTTCTCATGGAGAACCTCTGCTAGAGCAGTGTGAAAGGGAAATGTGGGATTGCAGCCCCCACACAAAGTCCCCAATGGGGCACTTCCTAGTGGAGCTGTGAGAAGACAGCCATTGTCCTCCAGACTCCAGAATGGTAGATTTACTGACAGATTGCACCATGAAACTAGAAAAGCCACAGACATAATGCCTACCTGTGAAAGTATCCAGCAGTAGGGGCTGTACCCTGCAAAGCTACAGGGGCGGAGCTGCTCAAGACCAGGGAAATCCACCTCTTGTATCAGCATGACCTAATGCAAGACATGGAGTCAAAGGAGATAATTTGGAGTTTTAAGATTTGACTGCCTGCTGGGTTTTGGACTTGCATGGGGCCTGTAGCCCCTCTGTTCTGGTCAATTTCTCCCATTTGGAATGGCTGTACTTACCCAATGCCTGTACCCCTATTGTATCTAGGAAGTAACTAACTTACTTTTAATTTTACAGGCTCCTAGGTGGAAGGCACTTGCCATATCTTGGATGAGACTTTGTTAAGAAGGCGTGATTGGTTTCTGAAATGTGAGGACACAAGATTTGGGAGGGGGCGGGGCAGAATGATATGATTTGGCTCTGTCCCCACCCAAATCTCATCTTGAATTATAGTTCTTATAATTCTCGTGTTGTAGGAGGGACTCAGTAGGAGATAACTGAATCATGGGGGTAGTTTTCCCATACTGTTCTTATGGTAGCAAATAAATCTCACAAGATCTGATGGTTTTATATGAGGAAATGCCTTTTTCTTGATTCTCATTCTCTTTTTTGTCTGCTGCCATGTAAGATGTGCCTTTTGCCTTCCACCGTGATTGTGAGGCCTCCTCAGCTATGTGGAACTGTGAGTCTATTAAACCTTAATCCTGTGTAAATTATCCAGTTTTGGTTATGTCTTTATCAGTAGCATGAGAAAGGACCAATACAAGTAGGAATGACATTCTATAAATTTTCTTTCATTTCCCAAGAATCCACATTATTAACAAGAACATTTTTTCCACAAAGCCACAATCTCAACTTTGATACATTTCCCAAAAGAAATTACAATAGCCCTCATTCTCCAGATGTGAACTCTTACTTGGGTGGGTTTTTGCATATTTTTGATTCTTGAGGCAAGAGACAGTTTCATCACAAGAAAGACACTATGATGCATTAACAATGCTAAACCCCTCATTTCCAGTCTTGGGTGGGTCCAGGAATTCCAGTAAGTTCACAAGTATGTGAACTGTGAAGTGTAGAACACATGCTCCATTCTTATTCATGCTTCACCAATATCTCTGTGAATGAAGCACACTAACCCCATGCAAATTATTTTAGATAACAAAACTGACAAAGGTAAAACTGGGATGGACCAGCCAAGGAGTGAGCAGGGAGGTGCTGACCATTTGTTTTGATATTCAGACTTCTCTGACTGAGAACCCTGAAGGTCATCCATGTTCATCCCTCTGTGTCCCTTTGGAGGGCTTCTTTTCTTTAGCAATCTAATAAAATAGGAACTTCAACAGGACACCTATAAGCAAGCTGTGACATGTACTTAATAGCTAGCAGATGGCTCTCTGACAGTTCCTCCTGTCATTACCCTCATGCTGGTTATCTTTGCATCTTCCTGAGTCTTGAGTCTCCACTGCTCCACGCATTCTAATTGTCTAATGGTATAGATCACCACAGAGTCAATCAAGTAAACATCTATAAGGCCCAGTCATGAGCCCAGCACTATGTACCTTCTGTTGTGGATACAAAATAATTTGTGACCTAGCCCCTTTTTGTGTGCAGTTTGGAAAACAAAGTGAATAAATCCAAAGCAATTAAAGAAGTGTAAGGTATCTATATAATAATAAAAACCTTTCTGATGGGAGTCCTGAGAAAAGAGTTCAAAGCAGAGGTTATCTATGTGATGGAGAGGACTTATGGAAAAGAAATTTAGCTAAGCCTAGGAGGATAGGAAGATTTAGAGAGGAAGAAACAGAAATGTATTCCAAACAATGGGAATTTAAAACACAAAGGCCAAAGTGTGCAGAGCAGGTATGTGGGCTGGGGAAGGGATGAGAAGGAAGGGATGAGATCTTAAGATGAGAGCAGAAAGTTTAGGAAATTAAATTGCCCTCCTCCCTCAATTGTAGCCATCACCATGCAAAGAGGCAACTGATAGTTTTGTTCAGGGAGCTGTGTGAAGCCAGTGGGAAACCAGAGTGAGATAAATGCTGTGTTTTTCCTTCTCATTGTTAATGAAAGCTGGCACAGAAAGCTCTTGTCTTTCCATACTCCCGTCTCTCGCTCCCACTCCACACCATCACCACCATTCATCATCAAGGAGAGTTGTTCACACCAAGAAGGGCTTAGGCAGATGGAGCATGTGGCTAATGGGAAACAAAGGTGTAAGCTCTCAAACAGTCTTGTGCATTAAATGTGTGGTCTCTGTCTTACTGACCTCAGGCCCCAGTGGGAGGCTGATTTCTAGAGAAGCTTTTGCCAATTGCTTCTCTGCTTTGAGATAATAAAACCAGTATTCAGCCTTTTTGGCCATAATTTTAGTTCTCCTTCAACACTTCCTCCATGAAAGAGGCAGAGGAGAGAATTCCCTTTCTCAGTATTCCCTCTTAGAAAACACACACACACACAGGCCTTTTTCTCCTCTGCTACTAGAATGCAGTCCTTATCTGCTTTGGAGTCTTGTTACAACACATAAGTAGAGTTTGTATGTCTATTCCTCTGACTGACAACGAGATCTCATAGGAAAGGACACTACACCACAGGTGCCACATTCATCTTTGCACTCCAGAGCTTCACTGACTGGCTAATGCCTACTGGGTGTTCAGCAAATGGGAAAGAAGGAAAGATCTCAAAAGAGTTTCTAGTCATTGTTCTGAATTTTTTTTATAGGATAAAGCAGACCATGTGAGAGGAAAAAATGAAGAAGGGGAGGGAAGAAGGAAGGAAAGAGGAAGATAGGAAGGAAAGACAGAAGGCATGCTGGCTTACTCCACCCAACCCAGAGCTGTAAAACTCTTTAAGCTCAGATTAATGCTTCTTTTAAATTGAAAAGAGTTGGATGTCCCTATTAAATGGTTAAGTCTATTTCAAAGTAGCACCTAGGTCTTACAGTCACGGTCGGTAATTTTGCTAGAGAGGAGAGTACAGGTTAAAAATAAAATTTAGGGTATGCCTGAGGAACGTAGAAGATGGTGATGCCTCACAATAAAGGCTCTATGTACCTCCCATGATGGACAGAAGAGCCCAAGTTGGAGAAAAGTGTGCTAAAGAGGAGATGAAAGGGTACAAAAGACCACGAGTTATTTTTCTTTCCAACTGCAGTTAATCACGTTGCACAATTTTGCCATAAGCAAGAAAGATAACTTGATTTATTCCTAGAAAGACAGCATTTCCCTCTGAGTACAGAATTTAGCATTTTTTGAGGAATTGTACACATCAGGTTGAAGTCATTTTTTTCTCTCGTCAAAAATACTTTATATGGAGAAGACAGAACAATGAGTATTCTAAAACCAGATGGGGAACAAAAGGAGGAAAAGAAAAAGACACCACATGGGTTTATTAAGAAAATACATTATGTATTAGCCTGTTTTCACGCTGCTATAAAGACATATCAGAGATTGGGTAATTTATAGAGGAAGAAGATTTAATTGACTCACAGTTCTGAATGGCTGAGGAAGCCTCAGGAGACTTACAATCATGTCAGAAGGTGAAAGAGAAGCAAAGGCATGTCTTACATGGCAGCAGGCTAGAGAAGAGCAAGCAGGGGAAATGCCAGATCCTTATAAAACCATCAGCTCTCATGAGAACCACTCAACAGCATGGGGAAACTACCCCCATCCAATGCCATCATCTTTAAGTCAATTGGCAATTCTGCCAAGAAAAGAGCAGATAAGTGGAATGATATAGTTACAGTGACAAAAGAAATTCCCAAAGCTGTAGACCACAGATGTGTCCTTTGGCTTTTATACAATAGCAGAGCACTGAGCATCAAACTCCTTAATATGCATGCCCCTAACATGCGCAATCACACACAATGCATTTCTACACCCTAATCTCTACTTCCTTCTGGGAGTTTTCCATGGCTACTCAGCTCTAACCTCTCCTTTATATCAACACCTATGGATGGCAATTCGCATTTTGTATTTTATTATTACCATCCTATAGTGCTTCATACGAGTACTTTCTGTCCTTTTAACCAAACTACGAAGTCCTTCAGGATCAGGGACTGTGTTATATAGCACCTCTCTTGGGTGCCTCACGCACAGCTTATATTATGTTGAGTTTGTCCTAAGCATTTACAAAGTAATGGTTGATGGTTTATTCTACATGGAGCCCCTTATCTTGCAATTCCATTTAGCATCCCCACTTACATGGGGTATTTCAAACATAATGTTTTCTGGAGTTTCTAAAAGAGTTAGTAGATTTTACCATCACTTTTTCTAATGCAGACAAAGTGACAAAACAAATATACACAAGGGAATTTCCCTAGGTTTTATGTCAAGTTTTCTTTTCTCTCACTAGAATGTATCTCCTGTGTCATAGATGGACTGTGTCATTGAAACCAAAAAAAGGCCAAGAAGTTAAACAAAGACTTCCGAAAGAAAACAAAATAGAAACCAGATTTTTCTTAAAAACTCTGTTGTTAACTCCATAGGAAAAAGCTTTGATGTCCACATCATGGGGGAACTGTTTCCCGGTGATTACAGACACTCTTGAATGGTAGATTTCTGAAGGATATATCTACCTCCTTGATATCATTTGTATTGCAAGCTACTTCAGGCCAACATCTGATTTCCATTACTTTTTTTCTTTTTGATTATAAAGTCAGTTTTATTAATGAAAATAATGTAAATGTATTTGAATTTTTCACAGACAAATAATTCCTGTCATTCAATAAATACTTATCAGCACTATGAAACACAGATACCATTCTAGGTACTTGGAATGTGTCTTTAAGGGCAGGACTATGTGACTCAAGCACTTCCATTTGGCATCAATTTGTAAATAATAAATGTTCAATAGATTGTTTTTTACATTACATATTTATGATTTATTTGTGGTAAGAGCACTTAAAATCTACTCCTTTAGCAATTTTCAAGTATACCATAAATGATTACTAACTAAACTCACCATGTTGACCAATAGATCTCCTGAATTTATTTTCTCCTATCTAAAATTTTGTATTCCTTGACTAACGTCTTCCCATTCCCCCTCTCAATCAAGCCCTTGGTAGCCACCATTCCACTCACTACTTCTGTGAGTTCACCTTTTTAGATTTCACATATAAATGAGATCATGCAGTATTTGTCTTTCTGTGCCTGGATTATTTCGCTTAACCTAACGTCCTCCAGATTCATCTATGTTGTCGCAAATGACAAGATTTTCTTCTTTCTTATGGCTGAACATTATTCCATTGTATATGTACCACATTTTCATTATCTATTGATTTGTTCACAGACACAGTTTAATTCCAGATATTGAATAATGCTGCAGTGAACATAAGAGTGCAAATAACTCTGCAAGATAAGTATTTTATTTCCTTTGAATACATACCCAATAGTGACTTTCTGGATCATATGATAGTTCTATTTTCAATTTTTTGAGGGACCTTCATAATATTTCCGTAATGGCTATACTAATTTACATTCTCAGTAACAATATACAAAGGTTCTCTTTTCTTCACATTTTTGCTAACTTTCTACCTTTTGTCTTTTTGTTAATAGCCATTCTAACAGCTGTGAAGTAATATCTCATTGTAGTTTTTAATTTGCATTTTCCTGATAATTAGTGATGTCGAACATTTTTTTTCATATTTCTCTTGGCCATTTGTATGTCTTCTTTTGAGAAATGTCTCAAGTCCTTTGCCCATTTTTAATCATTATTAGTTTTGTTGCTATTGAGCTGTTTAAATTCCTTATATATTTTGGATACTAGCCCCTTATCAGATGTATGGTTTGCAACCAATTTCTCCCATTCCACGGGCTGTCTTTTGGCCCTATTAATTGTTTCCTTTGCTGTGCAGAAGTCTTTTGGTTTGCTATAATATCATTTATCTATTTTTGCTTTGGTTGTCTGGGCAAAAAACCATTGCCCAGACCAATGTGATGGTACTCTTTCTGTGTTTTCTTTTAGTAGCTTAGAGTTTTAGGCCTTATATTTAAATCTTTAATCCATGTGGGGTTGATTTTTGTACATGGTATGAAATAGAGTCTAGTCTCATTCTTCTGCATGTGAATATTTAGTTTTCCTAACATCTTTTATTGAAGAAACTGTCATTTCCCCATTTTGTTTCTTGGCATCTTTATTGAAAATCAAATGACCATAAATACAAGAATTTATTTTTGGCACTATGAAAAAGGATCTATTTTTAGCACTCCTCATATTGTTTTACTGGTCTATGTATCTGGTTTTTATGCCAATATCATGTTGTTTTGATTACTATATCTTTGTAAGATAATATGAAATCAGATGTGTGATGCCTACAGCTTTCTTTTTGCTCAGCATTGCTTTGGTTATTCTAGTCTCTTGTGAGTTCATACAAATATTAGAATTGTTTTTACTATTTCTGTGAAAAAATGTCATTGGAATTTTAAGAAAGATCACATTGAATCTGTAGATCACTTTGGGTAATTTAGCCATTTTAAGAATATTAATTCTTCTGAACCATGAACGCTGGATATTTTTCCATTTATTTGTGTCTTCAATTTTTTTCATCAGTGTTTTAAAGTTTTCCATATCCAGATCTTTCACCTCCTTGGTTACATTTGTTCCCAAATATTTTATTTTTTAGAAGCTATTATAATGAAATTGCTTTCTTGATTTTTTTTTTTTTTTTTTTGGAGATGGAGTCTTGCTGTGTCACCCAAGCTGGAGTACAGTGGTACAATCTCTGCTCACTGCAACTTCTGCCTGATAGATTCAAGCGATTCTTCTGCCTCAGCCTCTCAAGTAGCTGAGATTACAGATGCACACCACCATACCTGGCTAATTTTTGTATTTTTAGTAGAGACTGTGTTTCACCATATTGGCCAGGCTGGTCTTGAACTCCTGACCTTGTGATTTACCTGTCTCAGCCTCCCAAAGTGCTGGGATTACAGGCATGAGCCACTGTACCTAGCCACTTTCTTGATTTCTTTTTCAGAGAGTGAGTTGTTAGCATACACACATACTACTATTTTATGTATGTTAATGTTTATTTTAAAATTTTATTTATTTTTTACTATTTTTAGATTTTGGGGGACTAGAAAGTAGTTATAGATATATGTACAGGGTACACAAGATATTTTGGTACAGACATGCAATGAGTAATAATTACATCACATAAAATTGGGTATCCCTCCCCTCAAACATTTATTCTTTGTGTTACAGACAATCCAATTATACTCTTAGATATTTTCAACCGTGCAGTTAAATTATTATTGATTATAGTCACCCTGTTGTGCTATCAAATACTAGGTCTTATTCATTGTTTCTAAATATTTTTTGTACCCATTAACCAATCCCACCTAACCCCCACCTCACCTCCATTACTTTTCCTAGCCTCTGATAACCGTCCTGCTACTCTCTACTTTCACGAGTTCAATTGCATTGATTCTTAGATTTTACAAATGAGAAAGAACTTGTAATGCTTGTTTTTCTGTGCCTGACTTTTTTCACTTAACATGATGATCTCCAGTGCCATCTATGTTGTTGCAAATAATAGGATCTCCTTCTTTTTTATGGCTGGATGTATTCCATCGTGTATGTGTACCACATTTTCTTTTTCTTTTCTTTTTTTTTGAAATAGAGTCTTCCTCTGTCACCCTAAGGAGTGCAGTGGCACTGCAACCTCCACCTCCCAGGTTCAAGTGATTCTCCTGCCTCAGCCTCCCAAGTAGCTGGGACTACAGGCATGTGCCACCACGCCTGGCTAATTTTGTTTTTTGCTGTTTGTTTTGTTTTGTTTTTTGAGATGGAATCTGGCACTGTCGTCCAGGTTGCAGTGCAATGGTGTGATGTCAGCTGAGTGCAACCTCCACCTCCCAGGTTCAAGCTATTCTCCTGTGTCAGCCTCCTGAGTAGCTGGAATTACAGGTGCCCACCACCACAACCGGCTGATTTTTTATATTTTCAGTAGAGTTGGGGTTTCACTATATTGGCCAGCCTGGTCTCGAACTCCTAACTTTGTGATCCACCTGCCTCAAACTCCCAAAGTGCTGGCATTACAGGCATGAGCCACCGAACCCACCTGCTAATTTTGTATTTTTAGTAGAGACAGGGTTTCACTATGTTGGCCAGGCTGGTCTCAAACTCCTGACCTCAGGTTATCCACCCACTTTGGCCTCCCAAAGTGTTGGGATTACAGGCATGAGCCACCATACCTGGTCTTACCACATTTTCTTAATCCATTCATCTGTTGATGAACACTTAGATTGCTTCCAAATATTGGCTATTGTGAACAGTGCTGCAAAAACACGAGAGTATAGATACTTTTCAGTATACTGATTTTCTTTCTTTTGGGTATATACCCAGTAGTGGGGTTGCTGGATCACATGGTAGCTCTATTTTTAGTTTTATGAGGAACATCCAAACTTTTCACCGTAGTGGTTATACTGATTTACATTCCCAGTAACAGTGTACAAGGGTCCCCTTTTCTCCACATCCTTGCCAGATTTGTTATTGCCCATCTTTTGGATATAAGCCATTTTAACTGAGGTGTGGTGATATCTTATGGTTCTCATTGTAGTTTTGATTGGCATTTCTCTGATGATTAATAATATTCAGAACCTTTTCATATGTCTGACATTTATGTTTTCTTTTGAGAAATTACTATTGAAATCTTTTTCCCTTTTTTTAAATCATTTTATTAAATTTTTTCCCATAGAGTTGTTTGAGCTCCTTATATATTCTGGTTATTAATCCCTTGTCAAACGAGTAAGTATTTTCATCCATTCTGTAGATTGTGTCTTCACTTTGTTGATTTTTTCCTTTGCTGTGCAGAAGCTTTTTAACTTGATGTGATCCCATTTTTCATGTTTGCTTTGGTTGCCTGTGCTTGTGGGATATTACTCGAGACATTTTTGCCCAGACCAGTGTCCTGGAAAGTCGCCCTAATGTTTTCTTGCAGTAGTTTTGTAATTTGAGGTGTTAGATTTAGGTGTTTAATCCATTTTAGTTTTATTTTTATATAAGATGAGAGATAGGGATCAGTTTTCATTCTTCTGCATATGAATACCCAGTTTTCCCAGCATCATTTACTGAAGAGTCTGTCTTTTCTCCAATGTATGTTCTTGGCATTTTTGTCAAAAATAAGTTCACTGTATGTGTGTGGATTTGTTTCTGGGTTCTTTATTCTGTTTCATTGGTCTATACATCTGTTTTTATGCCACTACCGTGCAGTTTTGGTTACAATCTTTCATAGTACAATTTGAGGTCAGGTAATGTGATTCCTCCAGTTGTATTCTTTGGCTATTATGGATCTTTTTTATTCCATGTGAATTTTAGAATTGTTTTTCTCCATCTTATGAATAATGCCATTGGTATTTTGACAGGGATTGCAATTAATCTGTAGATGGTTTAGCGTAATATGGACATTTTAACAATACTGATTATTTTCAATCTATGAATATGGAATTCTTTTTCATTTTTTTGTGTCCCCTTCAGTTCCTTTCATCAGTGTTTTATAGTTTTCATTGTAGAGACTCTTCACTTCTTTGGTTAAGTTAATTCCTAGGTATTTAATTTTATCTGTAACTACTATAAATGAGATCACTTTTTAAATTTCTTTTTCAGATTGTTCACTATTGGCATATAGAAATACTACTAATTTTGGTATTTTACTTTTGTCTCCTACAACTTTACTGAATTTGTTTATTAGTTCTAATAGTGTTTTGGCCAAGTCCAGGGTTTTCCAAATCTAAGATTATATAATCTGTAAGCAAAGGTAATTCGACTTCATCCTTTCCAGTGTGGATGCCTTTTCTTTCTTTTGTTTCATTGATCCAGCTAAGACTTCCAGAAGTGTGTTGAATAATGGTGGTAAAAGTTGGCATCCTTATCATGTTCCAGATCTAGAGGAAAGACTTTCCGTTTTTCCTCATTTAGCATAATACTATCTATGGGTCTGTAATATATGGCATTTATGATATTTAAGTATGTTCCTTCTATCTCATCTTTTAGGATTTTTATCATGAACGGATATTGAATTTTATCAAATGTTCTTTCAGCATCAGTTGAAATGATTATATGTTTTTTGTCCTTCATTCTGTTGATAAGACTTATCATATTGAATTCATTTGCATATGTTGAACCATCCTTACATCCCTGGGATAAATTCCTCTTGGTAACGATGAGTGATCATTTTAATGTATTGTTATATTCCGTTTACCAGCATTTTGTTGTGGATTTTTGCCTCGATATTTATCAGACATGTTGCCTTGTAGTTTTTTTTGTTTTGTTTGTTTGGGGTGTGTGTGTGTGTGTGTGTGTGTCTTTGTTTGGTTTTGGCATTAGGGGAATACTGGCCTCCTGGGATTTCTTTGGACGTATTCCCTCTTCCTCTCTTTTTTGAAACAGTTTGAGGAGGATTGCTATGACTTCTTCTTTTAAATGTTTGGTAAAATTGAGCAGGGAAGTCATCAGGTCCTGGGCTTTTCTTTACTGGGAGATGTTTTATTATGGCCTTGATCTTGTTACTTGTTATTCGTCTGTTCAAGTTTTGAATGTCTTCATGCTCGAATCTTAGTAGGTTACATGTGTATAAAAGTTTAACTGTTTCTTCTAGATTTTCCAAATTTGCTCATAGTAGCCACTAATTTTCCTTTGAATTTCTGTGGTATCAGCCGTAATGTCTCCTTTTTTTATTGCTGATTTCATTTATTTGTATCTTCTCTCTTTTCTTCTGAGTTTGACTAAAGATTTGCCAATTTTGGTTATCTTTTCAGGAAATCAACTTTTTGTTTTATTAATCTCTTGTGTTGTTTTTTTCAATTCAGATTCATTTATTTCTGCTGTGATTTTTATAGTTTCTTTTCTTCTAGTAATATTTGGTTTGATTTGCTCTTGCTTTTCTAGTTCTTTAAGACGCATTATTTGGTTGCTTATTTGAAGATGTTCTTTTTTGATGTAGGCACTTATAGCTATGAACTTCCCTCTTAGTACTGCTTCAGCTGTATCCCATAGGTTTTGGTATGTTGTATTTCCGTTATCATTTGCTTCAAGAAATGTTTCAATTTCCTCCTTAATTTCTTCATTAACCCTCTGCTCATTGCAAAGCATATTGTTTAATTTCCATATATTTCTATAGTTTCCAAAATTCCTCTTATTGATTTGTAGTTTTATTCCATTGTGGTCACAGAAGATGATGACTATTTCAATTTTTTTAATGATTTGAGACTTGTTTTGTGACCTAATGTGTTGTCTATCCTTGAGAATAATCCATGTGCTGAGGAGAAAAATGGTATTCTGCATCCACTGGATGAAATGTTCTGTAAATATCTATTAGGTCTATTTGTTCTATAGTGCAGATTAAATACTTTAAATACTATTTTTTTTTGTCGTTGTTGATTTTCTGTCTGGGAGATCTGTTCAATGCTAAAAGTAGAGTGTTGAAGTCTCCTGCTATTATTGTAATAGGGTCTATCTCTTTAACACTAATATAATTTGCTTTTTATTATCTGGAGGCTCCAGTATTGGGTGCATATACATTTACATTCATTATTTCCTCTTGCTGAATTGACCCCTTTGTTATCATATAATGACCATCGCTGTCTCTTACAGTTTTTTTCTTTAAATCTAATTGGTCTAATGTACACAAAGCTACTCCTGCCACTTTTTGGTTTCGAATGATACATATAAACTGAAAATAAAGGAATGAAAAAATGTATTCCATGCCATCTGTTTCTTATAGACAACAGATCGTTGGGTCTTCTTTTTAATTAACTCAGCCACTCTATGTCTTTTGACTACTTACATTTAATGTTATTATTGATAAGTAAGGACTCACTCCTGCCATTGTGTTACTTGTTTTTGGTTGTTTTGCAGTCTTCTTTTCCTTGTTTTCTTCATTCCTGTCTGCCTTTCGGTGAAGATGATTTGGGGGAACTCACATTTCAGCTGAGACAAGGAATAAGTAAAGAGTTAGTCAAATGAAGTGAAAGTGGGATGGGTATTTCTAGGAGAGGGAGCAGCTTGTCCCAAGGACCAGAGTTGAATGAGGACAAACAGCAATTAACAAGAAACCAAAGAATGTTAGCATGAGGAGTGTAAAATACAAGATAGAAAATGGCAAGAGATGAAAGAATTAGACAAAGGACCAAACCTATAAAGGAGCTTATAAGCCATTGTGAATAGCTTGAAATGTATCTTAAGAGTAATGGAAAGGCAAAAACTAGAGCAGCATAAAAAACTGAACAGTAAAACATTTGAAAGTCACAGGCAAGGGAGAGTTTTAAGACTTTAAGAGTCAACCAAATTAATACTTCAAAGAAGTCAAATTATAAGAAAACTGAGAATAGGTCATTTGAGACATCGTGAATGACCTTAACATTTTCATTTTGGAAGTAGAGAGAGGTTCACAAACCTCTACTACCAAATTGAACCAATTCATGGGTTCAATTATTCACAAACCCATGAATAATTGAAAAATAAGGAAGTATAAGCAAAGGGGTATAGTCTATGGTTTGAAAAGCCCACCTCACCTATTGCTGGAGTTGGTAGCAGGGTCAAAGAAAAATTTTTCAAGATTGAAAAAAATCTAAACATGTTTGAAGACACAGAAGAAAGATTGGCTATAAAGGCAGAAATTTAAAATGTCACAAAGTCATCGAAGATTAAAGAAGTGGGATGCATAGGAAAAATTAGAACTAAATGCTGAATTGAGCATGAAGGCTCAGAGAAAGGTCTGTGTGAATATTTTTAAAGCCCAAGTACTAAAGCCAATCCTATTCAGTGTCTCCTCCCTGGCTGCTTAATCTATGGTAACATTCCTGAAAAGCTTCATCCTTTTATCACTTGGTTTATCTCTAGTAGGACATTTTCATTTTGGAGCCATGATTTGACTTTTAGTTCCCAAGTTTATTAATCACAGGACAATATCTAGAGATCTAGGTACTTCTATGACGGGCACTTTTATAGGAACAAAGCGAATCTAGGCTACTTATCAACATATCAAACTTGTAAGCATTATAATTCTCTTTTTCAGATGAGAAACTGAAGTTCTGAAACATGATCTTGGCTGCTTGCCACTGAGAATTTTTAATCAAGCCACTGTTCTATACTCTATGTAAAGTTAGATTTTATAGGCCCAAAGTTGGAAAGATGTGACTGAAACTTCCTAAAGTTAGTTAGTGCTCCAGAAGATGGAAGGGATTTAAGTGAGTTGTTAAGTTACATATTCTTGAGGTACAAAAAGACAACTGCTGTGGTTTGAATGTGTGCTCCAAAATTCATATATTAGAAACTCAATCCTCAGTACAACAGTGTTAAAAGGTGGCCTTTCGGGGATGTATAGTTCATGAGGGTTCTGCTCTCATGCATGATCAATACCACTATAAAAAGTGCTTACAAGACCAGGCACATTGGGAGGCCAAGGCTCTTGAGACCGGGAGTTCAAGACCAGCCTGGTCAACACAGTTAGACCCCATCTCCTTTTTTGAAAAAAAGAGAAAAGAAAAGAAAGGAAAAAAGGGGCTTACGGGGGTGAGTGTACTCTCACTTCTACAAGTGAGGATGTAGCAAGAAGACCCCCAACAGATGCCAGCACCTTAGTCTTGGACTTTCCAGATTCCAAGACTGTGAGAAATAAGTTTTTGTTTTTTATGAGTGACCCAGTCTGTGATATTCTGTCACAGCAGCAGAAATGTGCTAAGACAGAAATTGGTACCAAGAGCATTAAATGAACTAAGACAGTAATCGTTTGCTTCAACAAATACCTACAAACATGGAAACAGCTTTAGAACTGAGTAATGGGTAAAGGCTAGAACAGGTTTGAAATAAATACTGTAAAGAGCCTGTATCGTAAATAGAGCTTTAAAATAACAATTCTAGTGAGGGCTCAGAAAAAAAGAGGTGCTTGGGGCCCAGCAGAGGTGCAAAGACATCACAGAGAGCCCCCACTAGGGCAATGTTTAGTAGAGCCATGGGGGCAGAGCCACCCCAAGACCCCAGAACTGTAGGGCATGCAGCACTATCCTGTGAAAGCTGCAGCCATGCCATTTCAATGTGTGAGACTGAAGCATGGGCTGTGTTCATCAAAGCCATGAAGACAGAGGCCTGAAATCTTGGGAACCCAATTCCCACCCCAGTGTGTCCAAGAGGTGAGACACAAAGTCAAGACTATTCTCAGTCCTAAGATTTAGTGTTGCTTGCCCTGTTGTATTTTGGACTTACTTGAGACAAATTACCCCTTTCTTCTAGCTTATTTCTACCTCTTGGAAGGAGAATGTCTATTATATTCCTATTCTTCCATTGTATTTTGGAAACATAACTTGTGTGATTTTACACCCTTGTAGCTGGAGAGAAATTTGATACTGGAATACGTTAAGATGTTGGGGGCTATTGGGATTGTATGCCATTTAAGAAGGATATCAATTTGGGGAGCCAGGGACAGAATGCTATGTTGCAAATGTGTCCCCAAAAGTTCATGTGTTGGAAACTTAATTCCCAAAGCAACAGTGTTGGGAAGTGGGGCCTTTTGAGAAAATATTTAAGTCCTGAGGATTCTGCTCTTAGGTGTGAATCTGCTCTCTCTTGCCCTTCTGCCTTCTGCCATGTGAAGTTGCAGCAAGAAGGCTCACATCATACCTACAAACATAGAAACCGCTGTGAGTCTGATGGGCTTCCCTTTGTGGGTAACCCGACCTTTCTCTCTGGCTGCCCTTAGCAATTTTTCCTTCATTTCAACCCTGGTGAATCTGACCACATCTTCTGGCTCATAGACGGGTGTTGAACAATGAGAACACATGAGCACAGGGAGGGGAGCATCACATACTGGAGTCTGTTGGTGGGGGCTAAGGGAGGGACAGCAGGGGGTGGGGAAGTTATGGAGGGATAACATGGGGAGAGATGCCAGATATAGGTGATGGGGATGGAGGCAGTAAACCACCATGCCATGTATGTACCTATGCAACAATCCTGCATGATCTGCACATGTACCCTAGAAAGTACAATAAAAAAATTAAAATATAAAATATGCTGAAATAATTATAGTAACAGAGCTGAGTACAAAACCCAGGGGGAATAAAACTTTTAAAATACCCGCATCTGCCTGGGATCTAGAGGAGTATTCACAGAAAGATTGAAATATCTGAGTCAATGAATTGCTGTGAAAACTAGAAAGGGTACTTCAGATAAGAGATACAAATATACTTGACTTTCTGTGATTTTTGAATGGGTTTAGCTCAATTTATCTTGGTGAATTCTTTTCTACTTCCTGTCAAATTTTGGAGACAGTATCGAATTAGAAAAATTCCAGAAAACTAAAAATTGATCAATGTTATCTATATTATAAGTCAACTTTGCAGTGTGGGATACAATGAAATAAAATGTTGTGGATAGATTGAGAGAATAGGCTCTGGACTTAGACTCCTAAGAAAAACTTCTGTCTTTATTCCTTATCGGTTTTGCGATTTTTATCAAGTTATTGGACATCCCTGTTCTTCAGTTTCTTCATCTACAAAATGGGATAATAATAGAATATATTTCAAGAAGTTGTTATGAGGATTGCATAGAAAGTGCTTAGGAGAGTACGTGGTACACAGTAAGTTCTCAATACGTATGAGCTGTTTCACAATTCTAAACACTAGGGGCCAAAATGTTTGGTCTCAGTAACAAAAATCTTCCAAAATAGAATGTTTAAAAGATTCTTAATACAGAGAAGGAAGTGGTGATATTTTAAGACCAGAATAGGCTCACTAATAACGTGTGCTTTTAGGATCCCACACAGTTCCTGTTTGGGCATCTGTGTTTGCTGACATATGAAAGGGATTTTGTAGACCTAGCACATAACAAAAAATTTTGTCATCCTTATAAAAAAGATAGAGAAATGTGTACATAGACGGCTATGATAATACAGATGAGGAACTAAGCTAATCACCAGGGAAACAAAATAAAAGCATGTTCCTATTCTCAAGAATATTATAGTACATTAGAAGAAATAGATGTTTACACAAATACTTAATATAACAACAAATATACGATCTGAAGAGAAGCCAGAGTATTTATAATAACAAATATATATCCAGTACCATAGTGGTACAAAGGAGAGTCATCAGTTCTGCATTAGTGATTGTGGAGGGCAGAAAGGTCCCAAGGAGGAAGAAATGAACTAGTTTTGAAAGCTAGTTTCTTGTCTTCATTGAATGATTTTTAAAAACATCTTGTTATGTTATCAAAAGCATCAAAATGTCAAAACGCATTTGATTATTTTAGTGAAAATAATTCTATCCATTTGTCACTTTTAAGAAACCACAATATTGAAGGAATTGCTTTAGTTATAATGAGACCGTCATTCTCAATATCATGCTTGTTGCTCGAGATCCATGTTTCTTACTCCTGCTCCTCTGGCAGAGCTCTCCTCCTCCCCATTGCTTCTACTATGCAGACCACACTCCTCCTAGCCTATGTCCATAGCTTCTTAGGCGGTCTTGTTCTGTCTTTCCCACTCATCTTTCATCACACCACCAGAGTTACTTTCTTTGAAACAGGTCTAATCAAGCCATAAACTTCTAAAATAACTTAAAATTTCCTAAATAGGAAAGCAGAGATTCCTTCGGCTATCCTTCTAGCAGCTTGGGATTTGGCCTCCTGTTGCCTGGTCTTGGTTCCCATCTCATATCTCCACATGTCATCTTCAGCAGGTTATGGGACCACATACACTCTCTGCCACCTTCTGTGTTCTTGCTCATATTGTATCCTCACCTCCTACTTTTTTTTTTTTTTAAGGTATAATCTTACTGTGTCACCCAGGCTGGAGCGTAGTGGTGCGATCTTGGCTCACTGCAACCTCTGCCTCCCAGGTTCAAGTGATTCTCCTGCCTCAGCCTCCCAAGTAGCCGGGATTACAGGTGCCTGCGACCACACCTGGCTAATTTTTTTGTATTTTAGTAGAGACGGGGATTTCACCGTGTTGCCCAGGCTGGTCTCAAACTCCTGAGCTCAGGCAATCTGCCCACCTTGGCCTCCCAAATTACAAGTGTGGAGCCACTGTGCCCAGCCAACCTCCTACTCTTTCATCATACAAAGACTAAAATGCCTCCTCTTTCTCCCATTTGGCTAGAATTTGTTATATTTATTTACTATAGTCCTCTGCTTATCATAGCATTTGCTTCTTTCTTTCAGTATTGGATGAGCTAGTGGGAAAAGAAGTGGGCAAGGATTTGAACAATCCAGATTCCAATTCCTGCATTCCCTTAACTTCACTGTGTCTCAGCTTCCCCATTTGTAAATGAGAGATTAGGGATTAATTTTTTTTGTATAAAAAAATTTTTTATGAGGTCTCACTGTGTTGCCGAGGCTGGTCTCACACTCCTGAACTGAAGTGATTCTCCTGTCTCGGCCTCCCAAAGTGCTGGGATCACAGGAGGGAGCCACCGCTCCCGACCTTGGTTTATGCCTTTACATGCATACATGCACCAAAAACATTTATTGTAGTTTTAGTTGGGGCTCAGGGAGAAGTGAAAATAAAGGCATGTAATTAATTTTCCTGTCCTACCCTGAACTTCCACTTGTTTTTGAATTTAATGGTGTTGATCTTTTCTCTTATGTTTTATAGTTTTATGTCTTGCTTAAGAAGCTCTTTTTGGCCAGGCATAGTGGCTCATGCCTGTAATTCCAGCACTTTGGGATGCCAAGGCATGTGGACCACATGAGCCCGGGAATTCCAGACCAGTGCAACACAGCAAGACCATGTCTCTATTTGTATAAAATATTTTAACTCCATAGTTCTGATTTGAATCAGTTTATCCTAGCAGATGTAGCTTATTGAGGAAGTCACGATATCTTAGAAATCTTCACATCATCTTTAGTGCCTATCTATGCTTTGTACATAGAAAAACCTTAATATTTGTGGAGGGAAAAAAATTCATGAATGAATGAATAATTCCATATTTTCTTTATATAAAATAAATCCAAATATTTCACCATTATTTTTGTAGTTTAAATAAAATATAACCTCCAATTCTATATTTCTAGAGACAATCTAAGAAAAGGCAACAAGTCATAGAGATGTAAGTTTTTCAAATTGTATCCTTTCAAGCACTATGTAAACATACAAGATGCAAATTCATAGAGCGTGAAGAAATTGATTATGTACTTGGTTGCTAGAAGGAACTCATTGAAGCTAAAAAAGAAGCAAATTTAAGATAAACAGAGAAAAATTACCTAAAATAGCTAGTTGTAAACCGATAAAAAGTTTAAAAATTGGCATCATTTGACCTCTTTCTATGTGCCAGACACTGAGCTGAGTTTTTTCTATGTATGATTTTACTTTAATCCTTAGACTACTCTGTACAGTAGAAATAATTATCCTCCCTTGACAGATGAGAACACTTATCCCCAGAGAAGACACACAAATTGCTCAAGCTCCCACAAAATATAAATAACAGAGTCAAGATTTAAACAAGTCTGTCTAAATCTCTGTATCTCTATCTATCTATCATCTATTATCTATCTATCTGTCTATTATCTATCTATCTATCTATCTACCTATCTGTCTATCTCCTACTGGTTCTATTTCTCTGGATAATCTTGACTAATATATACAGGAAGAAACTCCACTGAACTGTTCCTGATGCATAAGGCCCACGAACATTTTTGTCCTTGGGTTATACAAGAATTATCATACCCTTATGACAAATTTTTTTCCTTTCTCAGCTAGCTTAAGTTGGTTTCTATTACTTGTAATCAGAATCTTAACCAATATAATGATTGATTGAAAGTGAGGGAGAAAGAAGAGGGAAGAACCTTCTTAGACATATTGAGGAAGATGGTGATGTTTTTATGGTGGAGAATATGAAAAGAGGAATTGGAGAAAGTTTAGTGTGGCTGAGATAATGAGTTTAATTTTATTAAAGGTGTAGTTTCGGATGTTTGCAGAATATCCAGGTGGGTTTTACTAGTATGCAGTAGGAACTCAGGAGTTGCATGAGATGGGATGAATATTTAAAAGTCAACAGCCTTCTTGGTGAAGTCACTGATAGGGAGAAAATTGCTATAGAGAGTGGGTAGAGTGAAAATGGGGCAAACTGAGACCTACCTCCATTGAGTTATAGTTTTGACCTTAATCAGAAGACACCATAATTCTAAGAGCTGCCCTGAGGGACTTTCTGTATTCCAGATATGTTCTTTCTTACCTCATTGTGAAGTAGTAATTCATTTTTTTCTTCATAACCCAGATCAATCACCCCACTCAACATTGTAATTCATTTCCTGTCCTATTGACTCAGAGGCATGAGGAACCCAAAGTGACCAGGTGGGAGTCTTAAGTTCTGGTTTAATGGAATCATAATTGTGTCTTTTGGTGGGAGCATTTTCCCCTCTGAAACTAAGACTTTTAGGCCTTAATTTTGCTAGGGGACCACTAGGGGTAATGGTGAGTGATACCACTTCCATTTCACCCTTTGATTCCTGGACCCATGAATCCTGATTCAGAGCATATACAGCTTTCTGGAGAACCTTGCTCCAGTCCTGCAAGATATTGCCATCTAGTTGGCAATGTAACTGAGTTTTCAAACAGCCATTCAAGATGGTGGGGAACATGGTAAGACCAGTGAATTCTATGAACATGGGCCCATTGCCACATTTTATTGTTTGTGAAGTAAGTTATTTGATCAGAAAACAATGCTTTGTGGATTCTATGACAGTGGACAAGGCATTCTATAAATCCATAAACAGTGTTTCTGGCAGAAATTGAATGCAGGGAAGGCAAATCCATATCCACAGTATGTATCTCTTCCAGTAAGGGGGAAATGCTGTCCCCTTCATGAAGAAGCAGTCCAATGTAATCAACCTGCTACCAGTTAACTGACTAGCTGATCACCTAAGGGGAACAGTGCTGTATCAGGGGCTCAGTGTTAGTCTCTGCTGCTGGCATATTGGGCATTCAGTTGTGGCTGTAGCCAAATCAGCCTTAGTGAGTGGAAGCTGATGTTGCTGAGTCCAGGCATAACCTCCATCCCTGCCACCACAGCCACTTTGTTCCTAGCCCATTGGGTGATCACAGGGGTGGGTGAAGAAAGAGGTTGACTGGTATATACAGGAAAGATCATCCTACCCACTTGATTATTAAATTCCTCTTCTGTGGAGGTCAACCTTTGATGAGCATTCACAAGGGACACAAATGTATTCATGTTCATTGCCCATTTAGAGAGGTCTATCCACATATCACTCCCTGCTTTCTTTGTCACCAATTTTCCAATCACATTTCTTTCAAGTCCCTGACTACCCAGCCAACCATGGGCTACTTTTCATGAATATGTATATAATCTCACGTCTGGACATTTCTAGACCCAAGCAAAGTGAATAACTAGGTGGCAGAATTTTTCCTCATCACTGTCCTCCAGGGCAATGTCCCAGAGAGGGACATGCAGCTGTCCACTTTCAGGCAGTGCTGACATATCATGCAGAACCTTCTGTAAACCAGGACCTAGTCTTTGCTTTCTCTGTCAACTAAAACACCCTCACAGACACACACAGAGATAATATTTTACCAGGAGTCTCAGTCCAGTCAAGCTGACACATCAAGTTAACTATCACACCATCTTTTATTTCTGCTCTTCTCTGCATATCACTTTTATCCTTATGTCTTACCCAGACTGGCTTTAACTGCATCTCACTGGATTGGCAGAGAGAAGATGGACTTCCCCATTGCTCCCAAATGTTTATCTTCCAGCCAAGAGACCATCTCAGAATAGTTAATCCTGCAAAAGTCACCTCTAACTAAGAGTAGGCTCATACGGTGAAAAGGAGACTGCTGAGTCCCAGCCCTATAGATAAGCTAGTCCAATAAGGAAATCATTACAAGCTTAGCAGAAATCCCAATAGTTTTTATCATAATCATTAAATTCTGATAATTCCATGTCATACGTTCTTTTTTTTTCCTTCTTTCCAACTGTATTCAGCTGTTTTCACGTTGCTATAAAGAAATATTTGAGCCTGGGTAATTTATAAAGAAAAGAGGTTTAGTTGTCTCACAGTTCTTCTGGCTGTACAGGAAGCATAATGCTGTCATCAGCTTGGCTTCAAGGAAGGCCTCAGGAAACTTAAAATCATGGTGAAAGGTGAAGGAGAAGCAGGCACAGCACATGGCTGAAGTAACAAGCAAGGGGCAGGGGAGGTGCCACACACTTTTAAACAACAAGATCTCTGAGGAACTCATTCACTATCACAAAAACAGCACCAAGAGGCTGGTGCTAAACAATTCATGAGAAATCCCCCTCCATGATCCAATCACCTCCCACCAGGCCCCACCTCCAACACTGGGGATTGCAATTTGACATGAGATTTGGTGGGGACACAAATTAAACCATATCATGAACTTTTAATTTAGGTTCATGCTACCTGACTTCAAACTATATTACAAGGCTACAATAACCAAAACAGCATGGTACTATTGTCAAAACAGATATATAGACCAATGGAACAGAACAGAGTCCTTAGAAATAACACCACACATCTACAACCATCTGATCTTTGACAAATCTGGCAAAAAGAAGCAATGGGGAAAGGATTTCCTATTTAGTAAATGGTGTTGTGAAAACTGACTAGCTATATACAGAAAACTGAAAGTGGACCCCTTCCTTACACCTTATACAAAATTTGACTCAATGTGAATTAAAGACTTAAATGTAAGACCTAAAACCATAAAAACCCTAGAAGAAAACGTAGGCAATACTATTCAGTACATAGGAATGGGCAAAGAATTCATGATTAAAACACCAGAAGCAATTGCAACAAAAGCCGAGATTGACAAATAGAATCTAATTAAACTAAAGAGCTTCTGCACAGCAAAAGAAACTATCATCAGAGTGAACAGGCAAAGTACAGAATAGAAGAAAATTTTTGCAGTCTGTCTGACAAAGGGCTAATATCCAGAATCTACAAGAAACTTAAACAAATTTACAAGAAAAAAACAACCTCATCAAAAAGTGGGTGAAGCATATGAACTTCTCAAAAGACATTTATGCAGCCAACAAACATATAAATAGAAAACTCATCATCACTGGTCATTAGGGAAATGCAAATTAAAACCACAATGAGATACCATCTCACGTCAGTTAGAATGGTGATCATGATTATTAAAAAACCAGGAAACAACAGATGCTGGAGAGGATGTGGAGAAATAGGAATGCTTTTATACTATTGGTGAGAGTGTAAATTAGTTCAAACATCGTGGAAGACAGTATGGCGATTCTTCAAGGATCTAGAACCATTTTACCCAGAAATCCCATTACTGGGTATATACCCAAAGGATTATAAATTATTCTGCTATAAAGACACATGCACACATGTTTATTGCAGCAGTATTCACAATACCAAAGACTTGGAACCAACCCAAATGCCCATCAATGATAGACTGGATAAAGAAAATGTGGCACATATACACCATGGAATACTATGCAGCCATAAAAAGAATGAGTTCATGTACTTGGCAGGGACATGGGTGAAGCTGGAAACCATCATTCTCATCAAAACTAACACAGAAACATAAAACCGAACACGACATGTTCTCACTCATAAGTCGGAGTTGAACAATGAGAACACATGGACACAGGGAGGGGAACATCACACACCGGGGCCTGTCAAGAGTTGGAGATTAGAGGTGAGATAGCATTAGAAGAAAAAAAAAAACTGAAAAACTCTGCCACTGATTATTAAACAAGTTTTTTTTTTGCCTTGGGTTATTGTAAAGGCAGTTGCTTCTTGGTACATCTGTTCGGCAAGCTTAAAACAATAAGATTTTATCCTGCTTTAGTGACACAATGCAAGATAGTATATTGGCCACTTTTCCTTAGTGCAAGTGAGTTTATAAGTTTCCTTTCTTTAATTATATTAGCAATGTTTCTGATAACAGATTCTGTGGAGGAAGGAGGAGAACACTTGTGAACAGTAAGTGAGGGGATGGGAGACAGTGAGAAAATGGAGGCTGAGGGCTTTGCACCCTGGACTCTGTCATACAAAATGCACAAGATAATGCTATTTATACATTCAGATAAACACCCAGATACATTTTTGACTCATTTATTTGCAACAGACAATAAGGGCTATGAGCCAGGCACTGTGTCAGATGTGAGAATCTAGGTCATCAGAATCCTCTCATAGTCTAGCCTGTTAGCCAAGAGGTACCACCCAAATGCAGGGAAGGAAGACAAAATGGCTATCTGTGTCTTTCATTCGAAGAAACTAAAACCAAGCAGTATACCTCAGTCTAACTGAGACTTTGTTGAGGTTCTCTGTGAGAGGCATGCCGCTCCGATGGTGTCCTTGGATAACACCAAAGCTGGATGGAAAGGATCACCTTGAACACTGAAATCTGAGATTCCCATTGTGATTATGCCTTTGAAGAGATAAGGAAGTTGGTTTAATCTAACAGATGCTATGCACTGAATTTTTGTTTTCCTATTTTCAAACACTGCCTAAGTTCTTTAAGGCAAGTCAAATAAACCCTCAGATGTACTTATTCAAACAGCATAATTGGGTTTGTCACTACTGCTATGTGTTGTGTTTTGGAGTGATAGCTCAAATAAACTGTTTTGAATTCCTTAAAGTTGTTTACTGCTATCACAAACCAGTAGATTCAAATAAGGATAAAGGAAGAGTCTGCATTTTGCCATCTTGCATATTAAATCTGCTTAGAGCTCAGCACTAGGAAGAAGTTTCTTTTTCCCAATAAACAGTGGGCTTTAAAAAATTAGATAAAATGATTTTATTTCCTTTATAAGTCCCCTCCCTCCACTCATTCGCGAACATTTCACCCAGATCAAGGATAAAATGAGGGCCAGGCGCTGTGGTTCATGCCTGTAATCCCAACACTTTGGGAGATCAAGGTGGGTGGATCACTTGAGGTCAGGAATTCAAGACCAGCCTGGCCAACATGATGAAACCCCATCTCTACTAAAAATACAAAAATTAGTCAGGTGTGGGGTTAGTCCCAGCTACTCGGGAGGCTGAAGCATGAGAATTACTTGAACCCAGGAAGAAGAGGCTGCCGTGAGCCACTGCACTCCAGCCTGGGCAGCAGAGTGAGATTCTATCAAAAAAAAAAAAGATAAAATGAGGTCAGAAGAGGGAGAAGGAAGGATTGATGACCACACTTACAGAGAGCTGTGGCTGTTCTGTGCGTCCTTACCCATTTTCTTTTGCAGGACATACTGGGGGCAGTGAAACTTTCTAACCTGAGCCTGGTAAGGGGACTTCAAGGGAATTTCTAAAGTAGCTTTAAAAAATATTTCCTGCAATTAGGAGACACAAAGAACTGGTGCCTGCCTTCACCTGATAAAGCTAAAGCTGATACTGGACTAGTCTGATCCCACCCAGGAAATCTGTCTGGAAAAGAAAGGCCAACTGCTTGGTAGTGGAGACAGGTCACCGGTTGGTAGTCATCCCTCTAGCTGCAGCTGCAGTGACCTCTGCTTGCCCTGAGAAATCACCAGTATGCCAACCTTACAATTTTCTTTTCTCCCTTAGTCTGCCCCAGGAATGAAGCAGGGACAGAGAGGAGTCATTAAGGAGAGTTTCACAGTGGTATGCTGGTGAACCAGCTGTCCAAAAGGAAAATGTGTAGTGTTTGCCTATTCACGTGGTATAAATACTCCCACATAGCCAATTTCAAGAGTGGCGATAATTAATAATCAGAGTGCAAAATTCCTGAAAATTGAATAATATGTACTTATGAACTAGCGCCAGCCCACTCCAGCACACATTGCTTATGACACAACAAAAATCAAGAACACCAAGATTTTATATATGTATATACGTGAATATGTATATGACACACTTTAATTTCCTGAGAAGATATGCAAATGCAACAGAAACAAGCTCTCCAAGTCTTTGGCCCTGTAGTTACTCAGCAGATGTTTTTAAAAAACAACTTAGGCTTAGCATGCTCCTGTGCAATTTTTGTTACATAAAATACAAAAAAAAAATTTAAATAGCTTTACATATATTATTTAACATAATGCAGCTTTTCACAAATACCCATAAATATTTTAAATTTGTTTACAATGTAATATTATATACCTTTCAACAAGAACCTGCGTGTAGCTAATTTAAGAGTCCAAATATTTTGAATTAAGTGCTATTTATTATTTTTAGAAGTTAGCACATTTCACTAAGATGGGCTCTGCAAAGTGAAGAAGGGGATTCGTTTGGGGTAAGGCCTGAGCAGCACCCGGGGTCTCCCTGATCCAGGCAGAAAAAAAAAAAAAAAAAACTTTGCTAGTAAAGGAAAGATCTGCTATAGTTTCACTCTGCTCACCTTGGGCTAAGGTGACTTTGCTAAAGTTTAGAGTCTTATAGCATGATAGCAGAAACCACAATTCTAAAGCTGAGACAGTGCGATGTAGTGGAAAACCCATTGCCTCTCGTAGTCAGTCACTTGTCTATGAGTTGAGGCTATGCTATGCTACCATATTCTCATTGCTAAAATTTTCTCCCAAATGCCTGCCCAATTAACTTCATAGAATTGCTACCTGATATACGAAATCACTTTGCAAACTATGGAAAGCTAGCTAAAAATACTAAATCATTACATGACATAATGTAGTAATGATGATACCATTTCTGGGGTTAAATTTAATGATTACTAATGGTTACTCTTTCTTTACAATTAGCAGTGTTTAGACACACACTCAAACAGTAAGTTCTCACAAAGCCCTACATGAAGGTTCAGAATGACTCTTTTGACAAAGCTTTTTAAAGCACCCTGCATCCTGAGTAAGACAAATCCAAGAGAAATTTCCAGGTAACATACGTTCCACTTTATGTCACTTGTACCTCTATTCCAATAGTTCTCAGAGTGTTCTTTATCTTCTAACATCACATCTAAAGTAGGGTATGGTAGGCGTATCTGTGGCCATCCTATCAGTCTACTTTTTATTGGGAAGGTGTCAGAAGATGGGAGTATGAGAAGAATCAATTAGAGCAGCCCAAGAATATGAGAACAAAGCCAGGCTACTGCCGCAGATCCTTTCTGCATACCAAGTAAAGCTTCCATGGGAATAGAACTCCATTTTTCCACTCATGAATTCAAGAATTAGACAAAGATTCTCTGGAAAGCACCTGTCCTCTGTCATCCATATTCATTTTATCATGGATTAATGAAGTATCTCTGCAGATCCAATCAAAAGTCTTTGGCTCTTCTTCTGAGTCTTTTTCAGATAAGCATGATAGATGAAAATTCACATCCAGAGGAGTTTTGTTTGTGTTGATTTTTGTAGACAGACAAACTCTAGAAATTGAAAATCTCCTCCCTCCAGTCCACCCACTGGCACCTCTGCATGTGCTGAAGAGAATGAGATCAAATCAAGTCTCTAGGAAATGAATTGGGGATTTGCTAGTAAAATGATACCCCAGTATGTATTATTTTTTAGAACCTGATGCTCAGAGTTGAATATCAAGTTTATGGTATCCCCAATATGCAATTCATAAGTCCCTCCTACATTTTGGATGTTAGATTTGTTTGTTAGATTTTGTATCATGTCTTTGTTTTTATACAGCCGCACCTCAAAAGGAGCTACATCATTGTAGTTTGCATTGGGAGCCACTTGGCCATAAATTAAATATAAGCCATTCTGAAGTATCTCCAGCTTCCAATCAGACACCTTATTCACGCAAGGAGGTTCAGAAGGTGCCATTTGCCATTTTGACGGTAATGGTCCTATAAGAAATATACAAGGGAAGAAAAAAAAGATGAATGCATAGTTATTTCATTATTTCATTCTTTTCCAGATTGTAGTTAATTCTTTACCACATACATATTATTTCTTTACCTGATCTATACTAGTTCTCTTCAAGAAGAATTTTCATATTTTAAGTACCTATCTACTCCCTGTTTTAAAGAAATTGCAAATCCAAAGGGTATTTCTCACTTGGAGCACTCTAAGGAAAAGAATTTGGAATAGAAAAATGAGTTAATTGACTCAGCATCTCTTGTCAATTAATATTTGTGGGAAAAAGAAAGGAGAAGAAAAGACAAATGGAGAAAGAAAGGAATCACAAGCCAAAATTTTGACAACCGGGGTTGGAGTTCATGCCTTTCCATCCATTTTCTGTATAAATGCCACTGGTTGTTTATCACTTTATCAGGGAGGCCTTCCTTAATCAAGCTATATTAAAAAGTATTCTCCTATCTCTCTCTTTTACGTTGCTTGAGTTGTCTTCATAAAGGGTGTCAATGGCTAGGGTATTATGAATTAAATTGTTTGTTTATTATCTAGTATCACTATCACCTTGAATGTAAAATTTTTGAGGACAAATATGTCTCTATTTTGTTCATTCCTGTATTTTCAGCACCTGAAAAAGTCCCTGGTACCTGGTAGGTGTTGCATAAATATTTATTGCTTGAACAATACTTCCATGTTCTTGATTAGGTAATTTGTGTCTAAATTATGGCTCTTCTCCTCACTTTGTAGGTATATATCATTTAAGACCTACTTAGGATTCATTATTTAAATGCCCCAAAAATAGCTAATGGTAAATTTATGAGTTTACAAATAGAAGTAAGTTGACTGTTTAAATATAAGGATCCCTAGTGCAATACTGGGGACAGTTCCCAAAGGGTGAAGAAAGGGTAATGACCTAATCATTCATTTTCATTAGCACATATGAAATTTAAATGTTTACCTAACATTACTTGGTTTTGCACAGCAGTGTGATCTCACGGCCCCAAGAGGTGTTTTTACCACCCAGAATGCTTATCTGTTGCGCAATTCTCTGTAATTTTTGTTGTAAGGTACAAAGCCTTTGTCCCGTAATTAAAAAGGAAGCTTGATGAGAAAACACCCTGGAAGAAGTACATTTTTACTTCGATTCTCTTTTGTATAAATGACTGGTGCAAGACTCTAAACATAGATTCTGGAGGAGAATGAAAGAGAGATGACTAGCACAACAAAGTCACCCTGCATCACTAATGAGCTCAGACCCCCGTAAATTTCTTCCTCCTTGACATGCAATAGGCAGGTCACCAGGAAGAAGTGTCACTGGTTTTCCTATTTAATTCTGTTTAAGGGGGTCACTGAAAGACCACCTAAGCATCACTTGAGTTTCTCAACTTTTACCACATCAAGGCAGAATTTTGCACATACCGTGGATTCCACTTACTGGCAAAACAAAAACAAAACACAAAGGAAGAGACAAGCAAAAGGAAATTGTCTAATTCCCACAAGCCAAGGAACCCTACTGGTTTAAATGTTATAGGAATACAGAGGTTGCAGAGTTAACTCTAGAAATGATCTGCTCTCAACTGAAAATGTGTGTTTGGCCTGAAAGCTATAAACAACTTTAAAAAGTGTATTTATTTGACATTTTGCAGGTATTCTAAGAAATATTCTAAGGCTTGGTGTATCTGCAAACTGCAGTGTGTTTTTTAAGCAACTATCAGGTGACTACAAGGGAAAATGACTCAGAAGCTAAGCTTAGAAGTGAAAGGAGTAGAGGAAGTGGCCACTCTCTCAACTCTCATTGCTCTTCTGTACATTTAGAAACAACGATGGCACTCTCTCACATACTCCACTGGACATTAGCAATATGTGAAGTGTGAGAAAGACTTTAAGGAAAGGCTGTAGAAATCTGAAACTTGTTGTGATTATTAAAACACAGAATTAAAGGTAGATTCCTGGATCTCAGATTCATAGGCCAGTAAGAGAGATGCATTCCTGCCCAGAGAGGTAGGCTTCAATATGAGATTGTTCAGGGCATAGGCTTGTTTTGCCTGGTTCACCTCTGGAAGCCTCAGTTCTTGGGCAACTGCCCGGGACATGATAAGTAATTCTATGTAGTAGCTGAAAAATGAATAAAACAAAATACAGGTTTTCTTGAGAGCACTGGCACTGGCACCTGCCTTCTTGTGTTAAAAACTAAGAAAAGCAAAACAGAGACGTGCAAGATAGGTTACTCACCAAACTTAGCCATACAGGGCTCTTTAGCAGTCTGCTGGGGAAAGAAAAGAGGAATTAATTAGGATGATGACAGTGTCGCTAACTTTTTTGATCGATTTATGTAGAGCTTTGGATTCCTGAAGCAAACTACTGTTTTATAGCCATTAAAAAAATCCCTCCCTCCATTATGTCCCAGTCTTCTCAGCCTCCCTATAAAGTTGACTAGCTCCATCCTTTACCTTTTATTACCTAGCTTCCCTTTGGGGTTTTTTAGGCAGAAGTCAAGATCTCATTCCGCTACCTAATCTATACCTACAGGACAACTTTTTGATCTTGGACCTCCCCTTTCTTGGACTCTAAAAGTTTTTCAACAAAACAGCAATTTCCACACCCTGGTGACTGCACAAGGTGATCTATTGGCATGTGAAAGGAAAATAATAAAGCTTCTATTTATATTTATTTTTATTTAAAATAATAAATTAAGCCCTAAAAATTTTACAACTCATATTGATGAAGCCACCCTTGTATAATATTCCGATAACTACATGTCATATACGCTATCTGAGATACCCTGAGAAACAGTTCCAAGTTTCAGACTATTGCAATGTACGGCAGTTCACATGCTACCAGATGCCATCAGTTTGTGGTTAGTTTTACAAATACAAGTAGTTAAATGCTAAATGCTCAAAAATACTTTGTAGTATATTAAGGCATAACCACAAACATTTTTTATATCACCCAAAGTTTTTAATGGCAAAGTACTTAAAAGACTTTTTGAACTTAAAAGATGTTGCACAGTTTCCTTTTACAGGATTTCTCTGGCTGCTATGCTAGGAAAAAATTAAACAGAGGCAAGGACAAATGTAGTGAGACTAAGAGATTATTACAGTCATTCATATAGGCAAGAGAGCATGGTACCTCTGACCAAGGTGCTAGCAGTGGAGATGGTGATATGTGGTTGCAAAATAGAGGAAACATAAGTTCCCGACGTGGATATGGGATAGGGAATGAGAAGAGACAAAGATGACTTAATATTCTAGGCCTGAGTAATAGTAAAGATAAAGTTGTTATTCCCTGAAATGGATAAGATTTAAGAGGAATAAATGGGGAGGGGAACAATCCTGAGTCTGGTTTTGGATATGTTAAGTTTGTGATGCTTATTATAAATCCAGGTAAGGGTGTCAAGCAGGCAGTTGGATACAGCAGGCTGTAATTTAACGGGTTCTGGTGTTGTAAATTTTGGAGGCTTAAGCTCATAGACTATGCTTTAGGCATGAGATTGTATGAGACCATCAAGTCAGTGGGTGTAGATGGAGAGGAATACTGGGACATCGTGATGTTTAGAGGTCAGAGAATGAGAAAGAACCAGCAAGAGAGAATAGAAAGAAAAAGGTAAGTCTGAAACTAGCAGAGTGTGATGTTTGGAAGCCAAGAAAAGAAAGTATTTCATGGAGGACGAGTGATCAACCGGTGTCAAATGCTGTTGATAGATCAAGTAAGAAGAGGACAGAAAATTGACTGATGGATTGAGCAACATGGTAGTCACTGGAGTTCTTGACAAGTGACTTTCTGTGATGTGAAGAGGGCAGAAGCTTAGTTAGAATAAATTTAAGGATAAATGGAAAAAGAGAAGTTGGAGGAATTTTGCTGTAGGGAAAGCAGAAAAAAATGAGCGGAGTTTGGATGAGGATGAGATGTCAAAGAGGTTTTTGTTGTTGTGTTTTAATATGAGAGAAATCACAACATGTTTGTCTATTGCCATTTGGTGGAAATGTTCCTATAAAATGGATGACGCATAATATGTAAGAGTAAAGAGAGAACAGTTGGGACAACGTCCCTGAGTAGATAAGAGAGGATAAAATTTAGTTCATAGGTGGCGTAGGTAGGTACATGGACAATGTATCCACAGTGACAAGAGAGAATAACAGTATTCCTGGACACAAATGCAGATGAGTAGTATTCATTGGAACTTCTTTCCTCTCTGCTTCTATTTTCTCTTGAAATGTGGAGGCAAAGTTATCAGTGGAGAGTAGGAATGGGGAAGTTATTAGATGTTTGAAGAGAAGCTAAAGGTGTGAAATTATCCAGTAGAGGAGAGTGAATGGACTGGGAAATATGGGTTGTTTCCAAAGCAACACTGAAATCCACTTGAAGGCAATGGCTGTGAATTCAAAGTAAGACCTTTCAACAAGTTTTATGTTTTTCTTCGGATATATTCAACAGTGAAGGACACAGAGCGGTTCAATTTAACCAGCATTGGAGGTTTTCCATAGTTAAGCTTTTGTCATTAGAGTACAATGAAGACAGAGAGAAGCAAGTGAGTGAGTTTATACAAGGGAGGTGTTAAAGCTATAGGTCTTGGAATGTAGTTGTGTAAGGAAGGAAACACAGGCATCCATCATTGAATGATGGACTGAAAATTGAGTGTTATGACATGTATGCAAAGATGTGTTCTTCCATTTTAATCTACATTCGTAGTTTTTCAGTCATGATAATCAAAATCATGAAACAAGGTAAACTGACATTACAAACTTCAAATTCCTGTATCACAAAGTGTAAGCTAAGATTAAAAAATAAAATAAATGCATTTATCAAATTACTAAAATAATATTGTACTTATTGTAGTAATGTTTATATCGTATATTAATATATTATAGAAAATATAACATTTTGGTGAAAGCAAAATGGTTTTGCATTGTGAGAGCTACATTAAACATATTATTTGGCTCATCCTTATAAATATATATTTTGTGTATCTTTAGTGTACATATCATTAGTACTTATATATAGTATAATATTTAGCATATAATATTGGGAATTATACTGAAAATACATTATTAAAAGGGAGGCGTATTCAAAATGTCTGAAAGCCACTATTCTAGGAAATACATTTTTTGCATTTTTTGATTCCCTACACTTGTTTTTTTTCTTACTTTTTTTTTTTTTTTTTTTTTTTTTGAGACAGGGTCTCATTCTCTTGCCCAGGCTGGAGTGCAGTGGTGCGCTCTCAGCTGATTGCAGCCTTATCCTCCTGGACTCAAGAGATTCTCCCCCTGAGTAGCTGAGACTACAGGTGCATGCCACCATGCCCAGCTAATTTTTTGCATTCTTTTGTAGACACAGGGTTTTGCCATGTTGCCTAGGCTGGTCTCAAACTCTTGGGCTCAAGCAATCCACCCGCCTCAGCCTCCCAAAGTGCTGGGATTACAGGCATGAGCCACTGCGCCTGCCTCTTGCAATTATTTCATCCTCATTCTGGTGTTTCCAAGAAGATATTTTGAAATTCAATTTAGTTCAACCCACGATAGGGACGTGACAGAGACTCCTTTAACCCCAATTTCCTCATCTATAAAATGGGAGAAATAATAGCACCTAGCTTGTTGAAGTTGTTGGGTTTAAATGAGGTCATTCTTGAGAGGGGCTTTGCCCAGATCTCCTGCCTGGACCTGTTCAATAAATATTAGCTGTTTGAGTGATGATGGTGATTGTAATGAAGAATTGAACTAAAATTTAGGCATCTGTATTCCCAACATCCTACAGCATTATAAGCAGGAGAAACAAATGTAATTTTTGGTTGTTACCTCAACAAGTTTATAATCTTTCTAGAAAGACATGATTACACACCTAAAGCAATTTGGTAACAATCTAAATATGAATGAGCACTAAATACATGCCACAGATACTATCTGCACCATCTAGTAGCATATATGAGACGTGTTCAGAGAAACTTAAGGCCGTAGACAACCTAAGGCCAGACTACTTGCCAGAGCCAGAAATTTCCGGATGCTATACTGCAGGCTGCTTAATGTCTATAGAGGGCCAAAGAGACCATCACTGTCATACTCTCTAATTATTGCCACCAGTGAAAATTCATCTAATTGTGAAATTATCCATTTGGCTGTGAAATATAGTCTTTGATTGAGAGAGTGATACAAATAGGCAAAGAATCATATTGTTAAATGATCTTATTAAATTTTTGCCCATTATATTCTCATTAATAGTAATGGGGCAAGTATTAATCACTACCATCTACTGGGAACCTACCATATGTCAGATACTCTACTGTCTCATTAATCCTTACCAAAACTCTATAAAAATTAGCTTGCTCATTTAGCAGATGATGAAATAAGGATGAGAGAGATTAAGTAACTAGCCCAAGGTCATGCAGCCAACGAAAGGCAAGAATGAGATCCACACCCAACCTGTCTGATTCAAAGCTCTCACCCCTACCACTCTGTGGGGGAAGTTTCTATTTATAATTCTGCTAATGTTTGGAAGTAGTAAATGCCCACTTATAAAGGCACATATGGCTAAGTTATTTTTGCCTAGAAGGATCCATTTCTTTTGTAACCTCATCTTGATTTAAGACTAGATTTACATAGTTGGGCTCAAAATGGCCAAAACAATCATTCTCTCTCCAAACCATCCCTAATCAAATCATCATTGAAAATAAAATCTGCTCTGCTTTTAAGTACAAGTACAACTTCCCCTTCCTTCATTGTATTGAAGCGGGAGACTTGCTGAATATTTGGTTTCGTAGAGGTAACTTCTGTGAGGTTATTTTTCACTGAGGGATTGACCAAACTCCTTGGACTCACAGCTATCCTTTTAGTTAAATATCTTCTGAAAGAAGAGAAGAAAAGAAGAAAAACAATGACCGAAGGAGCCAAGCTTCCCATCTAACACTTTTTGAAGTGTTACACTTTTTTTTAAGTGTACCCTTTATTAAGTATTATCCAGACCATCTGGAAAATGGGACTTTGTATATAAAAACTAGAGTGGAGACCAAAATAAAACTTCAAGGTTCATGGGTGTTGTGAAAATGTGGAAGTGGCCACATCATAATGACTCAGTATCTGCCAGCCTCTCTGACCTCTTTTCCAGAGATATTTGTTTGTGGTCAATAGGAAAAGGGAAGTGACGGTAAGTGGAAAATGAAATGCAGGAGCTAATACCACACGTGGTTGGCCAGGCCAGTGGCTTTTCCCATAGAAACAAATCCTGCAAGCATCCTGTCAGAACAACATTCTAAAAACCTTTTATACTTCCCTAAATTTGAAACAAACTCTGGATTATCTTTAGAGGCAGAACCTTTCACTGAGAAATTGGATGTTCTCTAGGAGAGAGAAACCAGAATCAGAGCTCAACCCATGGGACTAATCCAGTTTGATTCTGAAGAGAGGTGTCCTAGATGATTCTGGCATTATCAGACTTTCTCTTTTCCTTTGCAAGAACCACTGCTTGCAAAGGGAAAGAGAAAGTCTGATAATGCCAGAAAGGCAGCCAACCACTGGCTGCCTTTAGGAAAGGCATTTTCCTCCTCTTCTGTGCATGCATTTCTGAGTTATATGTGGGAACTGATGATGCCTATATTCAGTGATCTTTAGGGTTATCTGGCTAATTAATCCTATAGTTTTTAGAAGAAAGAAGCACTTCCAAATTTAAGTTATTGCTATTCTCTCACCCTTCCTCTTCTTCAGAAACCTAGACACTAAGAATTTCTGACAGTTCTTTTCTTTCTGCTCAAACTTCACTGACCCAGAAAGTTCACACTTCTGCTTGATACATTTCTTGAGAGAGCAGGGTGGTAATCAGAAATGCGTCTGTTGCACATAAGCCTTGTATACAGTTATAGAATACCAATTAATGTGCTACTGTGGAAAAACTAGCCAAAGCTATGCCTACTCTAAATTAATATCAATAGTGGACTGCTTCCTCCTGCATCTTTTCTCAATTCCTTTTAAATATCTTAGGTGTTAGAACTATATCTTTGAAATCTTCGCTGATCAGTTCCCTTAAGAAAAATGTTTCTGCAGTCACATTTGAACCCTTTCTCAGATGGACATAAACCACTTAATTCTCCACACAACTCAGAGTCTTCAAATTTAACAAGAAATAGGCTAAATCCTTAAATAAATAACGCATTTCTTATTTGCTATTTGGTGAGTGCTATGTAGCCAACTGTGAGGAATGTATTTTAGTAAAGAACCAAACTTATCTCCATATCCGGTGTGCCATCCCATTCTCTAGGTCCACAACTTGGCCTGCATCTCAATGGGAAATTCCTGACAGGCATCAGGGGCTTCCCAAATAGACATGTGCTTTCTCCTTCCTCCATGAAGCCTTCCCTGATCAGCTCAACCTGAAGTCATGTTTCCCTGCTTTTGAATGTCTTAGGTATTTATTCTTCATACTTCCCTTAAATAAATTCTTGATCACTGCATTTTATAGCTAGAAGAAAGATTATAATAAATCCATTCCCCTACCACAACTTTTTTAGATAAAGAAGCTGAAAACTAGAGAGATTAAATGGCTTTCTCAAATGTATACAGCTGATTATTAGGGGACCTAGAACCAGAATTCAGATCTTCTTACTCCTAGCTTAGTGCTACTTTCCTCCTCAAAGATACAGAAGCCACGTGTCATTTACTTAAACCTTTCTTTCACTATTTTTTCATGTATTTTCCACAAATAAGACTATAACTTGCACTCCATTCCCTGACATTCATCGTATTTTATACCTTTTTTATTCTACCAAGGGTTATAGCAGAGGGAGGGAAAAAATACTCCACAGGCACCTGTCAATTGACTTAACCAATTCTCTCTGTCTAACTGAGTTCTGCAACTAACATTTAGCATTTTCTGAGACCTGTTTTCTCAAAACCTTTTGATAAACCTCAAAAGCCATGTCATGACAATATTAGAATAATATTTACATTATTTATACACATCTCTCCCTTCCGACTATTGCTAACAATACTGAATGACGATAATAACTAGAAAAACAAATAAATAGAGGATTATAGTAAATAGCAACCTTAGGTACAGTTGCCTCCTTACCTCTAGTTGGAGAAAAATAAAGATTAGCCAACTGAAGGAGCAAAGAAATAGCAACACAACTACTGAGCAAAAGAGCCACAGCTTCCAGGATGATCTCTGAGCTCCTTGAGTTCTTGAATGGCTTAAAGGCATATTTCCCAAGTGGCTCAAACACATTTTTGGAGAAATGAGAGCTGTAGAAAACAAAAATTCACAAGTGATGGATGAACGATGCAAGGTCATGTTTTGTAGAACTATGGTAATGAGTCGTGGGTGTGGAAGGCGGAGTTTTCCTTCTGTCACTGTTTTAGAAAACGATACTTTACAACCTAAGTGCTGACTCTCATTTGGCACCAGGTCAAAGACAACAAAAGGAACGGAAGGCTGAAAGCCAACACAAACTCAGAACATAAAAAAAAGTGCAAGGGAAGTTCAGAGAGAGAAAAAAAAATTCTTTCCTAAATCAAAAGGCAGTACAGTGCATGAGTAAAGGAGCCTTGGGAGAATAAAGTGGTGTATGCCCATCTAAGAAAGTATTCCAGATTATTTCTAGATAAGGAAATTACTTTTTATAAGAAGAAATAAAGTTTGAGATTAAGCCCTATCATGAGAGGCAGAATGCTAGGAAGTTGGAGAGGCTAGAATCTATAGTTTGGAAAAAACAATAGAGTTTCAATCACATCATCATCTTGTATATCTTAAATATGTACAATTTTTATTTGTCAATTATACCTCAAAAAAGATGAAAAAAATAAAATCTATATTCACAAAAATGTTTTATCAATGTCTAGTATGTAGAATGCGTTCGTTCGGAGATATTCTCCAGAAAATATCAAGTGTGTTAATAGAATTTAATAAAAAATTGTAAATACAACAAGCTCAATTTTATATTTCACCATTTTAAAACTCTGATAATCTAATTCTGGCATAAAAAGCTATTTTACAAAAGAACGTTTTCCTGTATCCTGCCCTCAGCCTGAGCTTATATGCTATTCAAAAAAAAAAATGAAAAAAAACCTTGGGTTTTCTTCCTGGGACCAAAATATGAATTTGCTACCAAATTGAGGAAGTCTCCTGGTTCTATGGACCTCGGCCTCCCCATCTGGTAAAGTGGATTACTTGCCTTTTTTACAGAATGCCAGCATCGCATGCTAGAAAGAACACGGGCTATTAAATCAGACAGACCTTAAGAGCAGAGGCTGGCACTGCCCAGTTCCCACTGGCTCTGTGGCCTTAGGCATGTTACTTGAGTTCTCTGAGCTTCAGTTTCCTTAATTATAAAATGGAGAAAAATTTCACTTTATAATGCTTTTGTGGAGAACGAAATACACGTGAAAAGTTTATGTGTTCCGTAAATGTTAGATGATCTTTTCTCTACCCTCTTTAGAGATGTAGTGAAGGTTAATTCAATTATTAAATCCTAGAAAAGAATGAGCATTATTTGTCTTTCCCACAAGACATAATTCACCTAAAGTTTACTTAAACAAAAGGAAGTAGAATGAAAGTATTTTGGAAAATCTATTTTTCAATTAAGAGAGAATTGAAGATTTATAAATTAGAAAATGTCCAGAGATTTAATATCGTTATTTACAAAAAAGGGAAACTAAGGACAATAGAGTGTGACTAGTGTCTCAAACCACTAATGGCTGGCTCGTGATGGATTGGAAACTCAAGCGCACAGACACTGCTTTGTAATCCAACCATTTTGTCTTCGTACTGTACTATTTGCAATATTAATAGCAGTATTTCTCTCTGAACTGTCAAAATTTTAATTTGGGCCCTATTTTACCTTAATCAATAAACTATTTCTTAAGAGACCAGCCACACAAAAACGATTTTTCAACACAACAAATGTTTTTGTGGCTCTGTACTAGATGCTGCAATGCAGGGATGAATAATAAACTTACTCTTAACTCTTACTCATGTTACGTGAACTTAAATTACACGCCTAAGGCCACAGAGCAGATAGGAACTGGGCAGTGCCAGCCTCTGCTCTACAAGAAGCCTGAGGCCTTGATCCTATAACCTTTGCACTTGCATCAAGTCTGGAATTCATATACACAAGCACAGAACTTCAAATTGGAAGTCAAACTATGTCCTTCTTGTTTTTCTGATCTGCTTCTTTTCCTGTCTCCTCTCCAGATTTTTGACGGAACTTCCGTGGCTTACTCCCTTAGGTAAACATTTATTCACATGAGAAATCATTCTAAATAAAATCCAGTTCCTCCTCCTGCCCTTAACCACGGTTAGGCTCTGGGATATCCTTATTAATTATTTTAACCTTATGACAGTATCTTAAGAAAGATGACATACTTATCTCAAGAACAGTACATTCTAGGGCCTCTTTTCATAAAATAGGATTTAGAAATGAGGAAACTTCAAGTTAAGACAGGTAACAGTAGGGAAGACTTTCTGAAATTCTAAAGGAATGAGTCACAGTTGGCATGATTTTGGTGAAGTTCAGGATCACATGTTATATCTCAAGATTTCGCAAGAGGTAAATGAGCACCAAACTCAAACTTCATGTTTATGATCCATCACTGGCTCAGATCCTTGAGCATAAAGTTTTTTTTTTTTTCAATTAAATCCGACTAGCAAATCCATGTTGAACATTTACTATCTGCCCACTCCTGTGCTAGGAGATTTGGGGGATATTTTAAAAAGTAACAGCTGCCAAGGAATTTGCCACCCAACCAAATTAAAACCTTGTACACAGGGAGACAGGTGCCCAAATTGATACTATATGTAAGACAGTGCCTGAGAAAACAGACCTAGATAAACTGAAACCGTTGAAGTAACAGGTTGGAAATGAACTGTTTAAGAAGAGAGAGGAGGGTACTCTTTCTTGAAGGTATGATAATTTGATAAATAAATATTCAGAGATATAAGCATCTGTAAATATTAGAAATTAAAATAAGAACTCAATATTAACAATGACAAAATTCCAAATTTTTTAATGAATCTGGTATTTTTTCATTCAAGAGCTGTAAAATAAAGAATTGCAGGAAAAAAGGTCAAAGAAAACCTCCATTCTGTATTTTTCATATTGAAGAAAAAGATCTAACATATGTTTGATTAAGGAGTTTGAATGACATTCATGGCTGCTTTGAATTCAGAATTAATTATAGAACAATACGGTCTTAGGTCAGTTATTGACTAAATTACCTTAAAATGCATTAGACATTTACTATTTCTTCTCTGTGTGCAAATGATTACATTTGAACATCAAACATCCCTGCATTCTCTTTATCTATTAAAATGATGAAACTGACATTCAGGAGGATCAATCATTTGCCCATAAAGATAGAATAGGGATTGAATTCTCCTATGTTGGGCCCCAAAACTCAGATTTTTTCTACCTGTTTATGCTGAAATCAGTCAAGAACATCCCATGTGCAATCAACAGAATGGAAGATACATTAAAATCTGTAGGAGAGCATTAGGTGGACATCAGTTTCCTCCAAAATCTGTTAGTACTCAGGTCTGCACTCCTTGCCACATTCCCTTTATACCACTGCTGATCGTGACTTTACCCTTGAGATGGCGTATGGTATGGCATAATCAATCAGAATTTTTCAAAAGTCAGAACTCAGTGAGAAATAATACACAACTAATTTTGTCTACTCTGGGTGTTAGAGTATTTATTGTCATGACAAATAGGGCTCATTTGACTTGAAGACACATAGAAGGATATATATAGTAAATCGATAATGGGAGAAAATAGACATGAGCTATAAATAAGGTTTTAAACTTGGACTTTTTTGAAGGAAACAAGAGTATCTGTTAAAATTTATAAATGCCTACCCCATCAAGAGAATCATGTACAGTTCATTATGTATAAGTAGATGTATGTGTATGTATTACATGTACGTATTATGCACATACATACACACATGTACATATTATAGATACAATAAATTCTAAAAGATATACAATGACTATATCAACCTTCAGATCATCCTGATTATAGAACTGGTAACAATCCTAATCAGGTTGATCTAGGAAATAGATCAAATTCAAGTGGTGTTTTGATTTCACAACCTGGGGACCCTCATCTATGCACCACATTGTGTTACTTTGTGCTGTCTTTTTTTGCATGTCCACTTTTTTGGAGTCTTTATCAAATTGTTTTGTGTGTCTATGTTTTACTAGCTCAAGTACAACCTTTAAGTAAAAAGTCTAATAGCCAATTTCCGTTGAAGTCTTTCTATGCTAGCCACTTAACTTACTACTAATCATTTAGAATGGCTCTGTGATGTTATAGGTTTCTCTCTCTCTAGCCTGAGCCCTCTATGTCAGTGGCATGGTGTGTGTGTACCCTTTCTGGACTATTCGGCATTGTGTATCTTGACCATAGAAGGAGCATCTTAAACACCTTTTGATGAGAAGAATGACTTCCTGCTTAGAATTTCTGTGAAAACTTTGGCCATTGAGTAATATGGCATAATACTTCCTATTTGAAACCATGGAACATCACGCTAGAGGTATAATGATTGGGCATTGCTATTAAATCACATTTTGCCCAATATCATATAGATTACCATAAAATTATATATTTTACCTATCAATCTCATTGAAATAAAAGGGTCTTAAGACTCCTGAGATTAAGTATTCCCTCCAAATCAGAATTTTGGGAGGCAGCTCTGGAAGAGGGAATAGAAGAAAAGCATTTTCCTTTTACTCTTCTATTTGGTTTCCCCCTTTAACAAGCTCTTAAAATTTCCCCCTCCAAACTACTACATACCAGCTTCAGCAGAGAATACTCAGCACATCCACTGCTTTCAGCACGCAATGATGATATGTGTTCATATGCGCTATAGTCTGAGACACTTTCTCATCTGGTTTTCAATTTTTTACATGATCTTGTGCCATTCACATGATTTTGTAGCCATTTGCTTCATGTCTAGATTTGTTGGTTTTGGAACTAGGAACCTAAATAAATAAAAGCAGATTTTTGCTTTTCTGTCCTAAATGATTCCTAAATACACAGGACATGTTATTTCTCATTTATTAAAAAAATTATTGAATGTCTTTTCCACTGCAAGTACAAAGTTAAGAGCTTGAATACTGATAGACAAGGGCTAGTCTCTATCTTAAAATGTGTTATTGTTTTGTTTAGTTTGCTTTGTTTCTTTAAGTAGCTGGAGAAAGAGATAAATGTACAAGACCAATACAGAGAGAAATGTAGTAATTGGGTGAACACCAAATACCAAAGGAGATAATGTCTATGTTGAAATATATGTCTGCGGAGAGGTTATTCAGATGGAAAACCTCTTATTTCATTATCTTAAGCTAATCAATTGCTATTTCTATTAATAAACTTGCTGAATAGTATGATATGATATGTAAATATATATAGCATGTATACTATGCATAGTATAAAATATAAATATATATTTGATATGTGTGTATGTGTGTATGTGTGCATGTATGTCAGGTATTTTATTTGGCAATGGAGAAATAAAGAGAAATAAGACAGGGTCTCTGATCTTAAGGAAATCATCATCTTGTCATTGCTGATTTTCTTACATTTGGGCATTCCAAAATTGCATGGAAAATATGTTTGCAATCACAGATCTTTGTAGCACCTTATGTAACTTCCCCAAAGTTACTAGGTAATGTAAGTCAGGTAAGAATTGGCCAACCATCTAGAGTTGTTCAGGCCAAGCTACTCATCTATCCAGTTTGGTGACTCTAGCTGTGAATACAGTAGGATATTCCTCTATAATGAGGAAGGAAATTTTGGATGGGATGCCAATGGAAAAAACTCACAGGCAACATTGTGGAATGCTGCGTGATGGAATGGTGCCAACCAAAGTCAACGGGCAGTTTCCATTTACTAAATGAAGAACAAACACCCCAGAGGAGTTACATATGAATATTATGCCAAGATAAGGCCCAAATTATTTTAAGTCCCAAATTATTTTAAGTCTTTATTCTCTCTACAAGCCTAGGGCAAATCTCTTTGGCTGAAAGTAAGAATATACCCACTCTCCACATGTACCTGGCTCTTACATCTTATCCTATGAATTTCTAGATCCTGTCAGGTATCAGCCTCAATGGTGACTGCAACGTCACTGAGTAGCGATTTAAAACATCAACCGTAAAGAAAAAAGAAGACAGAAAATGGTAGAGAAACAAGGAAACAATTATGTATTAAAGCCTTGCTCTTTACCAGGTGCTATGTTTTAAAGTTTCAACTCATGCATTATTTTGTTTATTTAACCTTCACAATAACACTACACAGTAGGTTGTATTAGTCCTGTTTTATACATGAGAAAATTGAGGTTAAGAAATGTTTAACAACTTACCCAAGGTCATACAAGTAGCAAAATTCAAATACAGATCAATTCAACACCAAAATCTGTTCTTTGCATTGTGTATTGATGCCTAAATGAGGGTCTGAATTTGGCTTCAGAAGAGAAAAGATTTTAAAATGGGTAGTAATTGGCGAAGTTAAGGATCTTTATGTCACTTCTGAATATAACATCAACCAAAATATTTTTTAAAGAAAAAGTTCTTACTAAATACACATATCTTTTTCAAAATAGGCTTTTTCTTTTTTTTTGCTCTGTCTTCAATTTTATAATTCTTCCTCTTTTTCCTCTTTAATCTTAAAATGATTCAGGTTTCCAGATGGAACCAGATTGTAAATCAAATCTTGAATTAGGAATAAGGTATAAAATGTGTGTCATTTCTAGCCCCAGACATTTTCTCATGGCTCAATTTTTCTTAGAAGTAAATAATGCCAACTGAGAGAAAAACCCTTTATAGCACAATATTGTTTCTATAACACCCATTTATTTTAAGTCTTATCCTTCACATTAATTTAAGGATAAGAGTAATATATAATAGTAAAATTTATGGACAAAAATTGGGTCAGGGAGTATTAATTAAAAGAGAAATCTAGAGCCAAGTAGAATTATGGAAACCAAATGGAGGGTTAATTGTGGTAGTTTTATTGTGGAAGAAAATAAAGCTCTCAGAGAGTTCAAAGGGAAGAGGAATGAGACAATAATTGTGGTAGAAATGACAGATGATTTCAGTCACCATTAGGGTTACTATGAAAATGCTAAAAGCACAAAACTTGGTGTGAAAATTCTATTGATTATAACAGTATCACAGCAATGACAGCAACAACTAACACTAACTGAGCACCTTCCCTCAGTGACATAAGAGTTGATCAGCCCCAAAGAAGGCCTCGACCATGCTGATTTGAAGTCAACCAATGTACAAGACCACTTTAGATTAAAAGCAGGAAATATGCAAATTCACCATCAATTGTATTTACCACAAATGCTTAAAACATAGCATGTGGTTTTCCAGTGACTGGAGGGACAAGAAGAGTAAATTGCATGGGTTTCTGAATTGAATGAGCTAAGGAAAGAAGTTGGTTCTTACTCCATTATTTCCCTTTTCTGAATTTAGCCTGCCTGTTTGCCAGTCTCACATAGTGGCTTGGAGCTAGTGAATATGAGGAGACCAAACCTTCTCAGCTCCTATTGACCCTCAATGTTTTGAGGTAGTGGGAAGAACTCCAGGGCAGCACCTTGATGAGGTAGAAAGAGCCTGGATAAGGGGATCAAGCATTCCAGAATCTAGGTCTGGTTCTGGACACTTAGCTATGTATGCTCTTGCCCATTTCAAAAAAAATACTTTTGGATGTTTATTCATTAAATAAATATATATATGTTTTATATATATAAATATATATGTATATAATATATAAATAAATATATATGTATATAGTGTGTGTGTATATGTTATATACATACATATTTATATATATTTATATGTACATACAATATATGCATTTTAAACTCTAAAGCCGTATTCAAATGTGGGATAGTTGTTAATGCTTTTCCACCTTTGTGATTGAACTTACCAGGCCACTTATTTATATACCATGTTACAAATAGTTTGATGTGTGTTTCCCTATGAAATCCCTAGGCACCACACATACATACTCACACACACACATATTATTATGAGATCAAAAATGAACTGTAAATCAGCCAAATTTGTTCAGTGTTTATTTAGCTGCTATGTTCACTTATCTGAAGAAATTGACATAGCACAGAACATTTTGGACATTTGTTAAGTCTAAAACTTGAATGTATAGATAGGATCCTTAGTATGTCCATTTGTCACCTTGTAATCCTAAACTGTAAAAGCTGAAAAAGGTTACTTTGACTAGTCTCCTCATTTTTCCAATAATGGAATTGTGGACATAGAAAAACTAGTCAAGACTCGTGATGAAACAAACTAGTACTATTTTGCTAAGTAATTAAATACTTACTTAGAAATTATTGCAACAAAATCACCTCAGGAATTGATAAGGATGAACACATTCAATGTTTACTGACATAAAACAATTTGAAGACTAATTGTCCTCCAATTTTTAAATAACAAATTGTTGGGCTAGGTACTTGGATAAACGGGGGAAAATGTAGAAGATAAAGATTATACCCTAAAAAGTATGCAAACCATTAAGGGAAACAAAAATTGAATTCCTACAATAAGAACACTTTCTTCAAAATAACATTTTAACAGTAAAACAGTAGGAATTTTGGAAAATCTAGAAAAGCACAGTAAAGCATTAAAATCATACACGCTATCAGTGTGAACTTGCAGCAAGTGACAAAAAGGTAGTAAGGATATGACCTGCTTTCTCTTTCACTTTCTCAGTGTAAATGGCAGAGAGGGCACATGCGGAGTTAGGAAAAGAAGACTGCACAGGCAAGTGAAGACCATCAGTGGAGATTTGGAGTCACTTTACTGGGCCATGATCTTTTCGGGTAGCCATTAAGTGGTCTTGGGGTGTGTATTCATTTTATATTGCTCCCATAACAAATTGCCAGAAATTTAATATCTTGGAACAGCACCCATCTCACAGTTCTGCAGGCCTACAGTCTGGCAGGTTCAACTGTGTATTCTGCTTAGGGTCGCACAAGGCTGAAATCAACATGTTGACCAGCCTGGCCTCTTATCCAAAGTTTCTTGAGAATTGGTTTCTAGGCTCCTTCAAGTAGTTGGTAGAATTCAGGTCTTCATCTTCAAACCAACAATACCACGTCAAGTTCTACTCATGGTTTGTATCTCTCTAACTTCAACCATGAAGTTCTCTGCTTTTAAGCCCCTTGTAATTACATTGGGCCCATCAGATAATCCAGGACAATTTCCCAATTTTAATTTCCCACAATCTTATTACATCTGCAAAGTCTCTTTGGCCAAGTAAGGTAATATAGCCAGAGTTTCCAGAAATGAAGTTGTGGACATCTTTGGGTGGTCCTTCTGCATCTAGGATGCCAGCTGCCCCTCTGTTGCCTTCTGACATCGGAGATTACTTGAGACAGCACTGCTGCATTGTCCCTCTGCTCCCAATGGGCTGTTTCCAGAGATCCCTCAATGCAGGTTTATCTTTCCCCTAGACAGTCTTTTGGGATAGGTGGTCTGTTGCCAGTTTCATGGTGTGACCTAGGCACCTGTTAAATCAATGTTCCTGCCTCGCTCTATGGAGATCCCAGGCTAGAGTGGGGAATGAAGAGGAACCATGCCCTCTCTGCCACACCACATTGAGCAACTCCACAAGAAGGCTTTTCCTCGTAGATGCTCTTCTAATATGTTCCTTTGCTGCCATGACCCCTTCTTTCCCACTCTAGCCATTTTGGTCAATATAGGAAAAGGGAGATTGCTAGAGTATTTGATGGAATTCCCCTCTTTGTAAGCTATAACAGTCAGTTTGTTCACTTACAAGTTTAACTTAGAACATACAAGTTTAACATAACATCCATTTGTGTATCATTGGCTGTAAGCTGTCTCTTGTAGTAATCCCTGCACCAGTCAGCAAAGGGTAAGGCATTGAAGAAGAAAAACATGGGTATAATTTTTTTAAATACAAATTTAAAATCATTCTTTGCATATAGTTCCATAACCTACTTTTTACACAGTATGACATAACTGGCATTGTGTTTAAGTAATCTACAAAATATTTAATAGATACATGGTATCCACATTGAATGTATATAGTAATACATTGTTGTTGGAAAATTTTTTAAATAATTTTTAAATATTGAGGAAAATAAATAGTAATATATAACCAAGTGTTTTCACATGGACATGTCTTCCTCTCCTTTGGTGCCAAATGTGTAAAAAGAAGGCAATAGGTCAGGTGGGCTCTAACCTCTGAAAACATTATTAGGGATTGTAGCCTATCCTCAAGCTTATTTCTGGAGCTCAAAACTGGGCAAAATAGGAATTCAAGGGTGAGATGAGAGTTTGGTTAGAACAGATGGCTAAGCTCTAACTAGTGTTCCTTCTGAAACACCCTGAGTCTTTTCAGAGAGGAAATGAGACTGCCTAAAGATGACTGTCAGGAGGCCCAGTACTGTGTTGCTGCTGAAAAAGTCTGGCCATTATAAGTTGCAGTTCTTCCAGTTTGTATTTGAGAAGGATTCTCAAATACAGTATGTTTCTTTCTTGGTTTCTTGCTTAAAGGAAGTTCTTACCTCAAATTAGGTTAATAAGGATCTTGCCTTATGGCAAGAATCTGCTTTCTATTATGAAAGTGGCAGTATCTGAGAGACAAACCAGTCTTTAGATTTTCTCTTTCTTAACCTGGTGCTGGCCAGTTGTTGTCATACTCTAAAATTCATCCAGGTACTACCTCCTAGAGAAACCATCTCCTGACCTTTTCATCTTAGTTAAATGCCTCTTCCATGTGTTCCCAGATCCCACTGTATTTATCCATATGATAGCACTGGTCATACCACAATATGATCATTTACATACCATCTTCTCTATTTGGTCGTAGGCCTCTAAAGGCAAGGAGTTGTTAAAAATCTCCTAACACCTAAAGCATGGCTCATAGAGGATGCTCAATAAACATTGAATGGGGGGGTGGGTGGATGGGTGGATGGGTGGATGGATGAATGGATGGTTTTGCTAACATTATATCACCACAGAGCAGCAATCATACTAGATTCAGCTTTCTAGACTTAAATTTATAAGTACTATGTTTATACCACTCTACCTCCACTAATCAGCTATAACCAGAGCCAAGTTTATGTTGAATGTTTTGTTTCACATTGAACTCCATGGTGGTTTTATTTACTGAACATCGTAACACTGATAACAACATTTTATATTGTACAGCTAAGGTCTGGTGGTCTCTTATGTTTGACTGTGATGGTCCACTCTTTCTCTCTTGTAAGATTCTGACTGTTGAGAGCTATGAAATAACACCAAGGAAAGGAATCAAAGCAGTGTTTGTACTCATTGAGTCACTTAAAGCCTGTCATACAAACAGCATGACTCACACTGGTCTTGTCCATACTGAAGGCCCGCGAGCACCCTGTCTATGGTTTGTTATTATCAGGATCTTACTATATACCCTGTAGGCACTGAGTGATTACCCTATATATCTGTTTCCTGATGTATATCAAACCATGCTGTAATGTAAACCTTGTCACAAAACCGCATTCTTGTTAAAGAATTAAATATAGCAAGTACCTTTTTATCACAAGGGATAACAGTGATAAGCCCATCTAAAATGAACTGAGCAGCTGGTGTACCTCCCAAATAACTCTTGAGTTTGTTGTCAGCTTATAATTGTAGTATTGCTTACTCCTTCTTTTCACCTACCACAATGCATTGTACCTATTCCTTTAATAGTATCTATGACTATGCTAAACTTAAAGTCTCTGAGGTGGTGGGATGATGTTTATCTCTGCACACACAGTTCGTGGCATAGTATGGTTGCCCAATAAACATGTATGGGAAAAGTGAGCGACTAAGTGAAATAACATATTGATCCTCTTTGAATCAAATATTGCATATAATTTTAATTATTTTTTCAAGTAGAAGTGAACTTTGCCCATCATCTTTCACATAGTCTATCTTATATTCCTTTATGGTGAAAAGCATGCATTGATGGGGCTATAGGATAGGGCTGTGAGATAAGCACATTCTCTGGCTTTGGATTAGAATAAAATTAATTGGCTTACTGTCACCAGACCCAGAATATTGGCCCCCTAAGGAACATCTTTTTACTTGTTTCTCTTAAGTCTGACTGATCAGTTATGTAAGTATATTTATCCATTTGGATTTAGATTTAAAATGTAGAAATATGACACTATCAAAGAAGAAATTTGTAATGCCCCTAGGATGCAGGATGGGATACAAAGGGACGTTTGGAAAATCAAAGTAGTTAAATAGAACTCATATGAAGAAGGGAAATCTGGCCTTTGATTTCTTAGCCACAAAAGCAGCAATAAACAAGTGATGACACACAATCAGAAAACACATGTTTTAAATTGGGGAAAAGCAAATCAGAAGGCAACATTGTTTTTGCCAGAACTGATTAGAAAAGCAATTTTCTGTATAGCTCTTCAAATACTATTTCATAAATCCTGGATGTTTTATCCTTTTTCTAACCACTGCTGGGTTTGACATAATTTGTTTCAGTTTTCTGGGGCCCTTAGTGATTATGCAGCTTCACTATTCAGGTAGATTCTTCTCAAGCCACGTAACAGTTTGCTTCCACCCCCAGCATTCTACACTTCCAAATCCAGTTGGTTGATATCATCATCTTATTTGATATCTTTTAGATTTTAACACTATTTACCAAAAATTTCTGGAGACTACTTCTTATCTTGGTTTCTAGGATATGATTCTCTTTTGGTTCTCTCCCTTCTTTTAGCCTTATCCTTAGGCATCTTTATGGATTCCTTTCCCGTTTTCTTTTAATGGTAGAGTTCATTGGTATTCAATTCTTAATTGTCCTTTCAAAACTATCTCCGGAGAAGATGATGTCAGCAAGATGGCAGACTAGAAATTCCCAGGTCCTGTTTCCAACACAGAAACATCAAGTAAACAACAAAGGAATGGCTGGAAACCAGTCAAGAATCTGCAGCAACCAAGAAAATACCTAGTCAAGTAAAAGTCACACTCAAAATGGTGGAAAATTTAATGGCATTTTTTCTAGGCTTTGCCCTAGTCTCTCCCCCATCGTAGTGCAGTGGGGTTGAGAGGAAGCCATCCAATTCCTGCCTCCTCCCTTGAAACAGGATGAAAGAAGAGGAACATGTTTATAATGTCTGTCTGGGTCTGTCTGGAGGCTGTCAACAGGACTGGTTTCTTTCTTTCCTGGGGAACTCAGACAAGAATGTAGGCATTGTTTAGATATTAGATTGAAAGCCACTAAAAGCAGTAGCAACAACCTCAGCCCGTGAGAGTAACAAGTAGATGAAAATGCACAGGTGACTGGGGACAAGAGATAATGAGCAGAGAAATACAGCAAAGCATCTAAGACTTTGAGAAGAAGGATGAGACTCAGAGAAATTAAGACATGTTAAAAACAGCTCTTTATATAGGAGATTTGGAGGGAAAGCACATGCACAAATACAGAGAACATGAATGCTCAGAAAAGGTCTGAGAAGACCCTCAGACTTCATGCTAGGCTCACTGGTGAAGGTCTTTTTCTGCACAAATCCAGTCTGCAAAGATAGGAAGAGGTGACTGTTTTTTCAGATGCCCAATTCCAGAAAAGATCCAGACATACAAAGAAACAAGGAAATATGCTCAAAAGAACAAAACAATTCTCTAGAAATGCACTCTAAAGAAATACAGACCTCATAAAAGTTAGACTTTAAAATAATTTTCTTAAATATGCTCAGAGACCTAGAGAAAGAGAACTAAAAGAAATCAGAAAATATTGTAGGAACAAAATGAGAATATCAAAAAAGAGGAATTACCAGAAAAAAAAAAAGACAAAACAGATTTCTAGATCTAAGAAATAAATACAAGAACTGAATTTTAAAAATTCACTAGAGGGGATCAACAGAGGAAAAGAATCCGTAAAGATGAAGAAAAGTAATTTGAAATTATCAATTCTGAGTAACAAAAAGAAAAAAATGAATAAAAGTTAAGCAAGCCTAAGGGACTTATGAGACACCATCAACTGCATGAATTATGGGAGTCCTAGAAAAAGAAGAAAAGAGAAAAGAAAGAGAGCTCATTTGAAGACATGATGGCTGAACATTTCCCAAATTTGATAAAAGACATGGATGTACAAATTCAAGAAGCTCAGCAAACACCAAGTAGGATTAACCTAAACACAGCACAGCAAGGCACATTGTAATCAAACTACTGATAGTCGAAGACATAAAGAATTTTAATAATCTCAAGAAAAATAATTACTCATCACAAACAAGAAATCTTCAACAGTAAGATAATTTAAAGTGTTGACAGAAAAAATACTGTAAAGAAGATTCAGTCCTATTCTTATCAAGCTAACAATGACATTCTTCACAAAGCTAGAAAAAGACTATTTTAAAATTTGTAAGGTACCAATGAAGAGCCTGAATAGCCAATGCAATACTAAGCAAAAAGAGCAAAGCCAAAAGTATCACATTACCTGATTTCAAACTATACTACAAGGCTACTGTAACCAAAATAGCATGGTACTGATACAAAAACAGAGCAGACACATAGACCAATGGAACAGAATAAAAGCCCAGAAATAAGGCTGCACACTTATGACCATCTAATCTTCAACAAAGCTAACAAAAACAAGCAATGGGGAAAGGACTTCTTATTTAATAATGGTGCTGGAATAACTGGCTAGCCATATGCAGAAGATTGAAACTGGATCTCTTCCTTACACTACATACAAAAATCAACTCAAGATGGCTTAAAGACTTGAATGGAAAACCCAAAACTATAAAAGGCAACCTAGGCAATATCATCCTGGACATAGAAACTGGAAAATATTTCACGGCAAAGGCACCAAAAGCCATCACAACAAAAGCAAAAATTGACAAATGGGATCTAATTAAATTAAGAGTTTCTGCACAGTGAAAGAAACTAACAACATAGTCAACAGAGAATCTACCGAATGGAAAAAAATATTTGTAAACTGTGCATCTGACAAAGGCCTGATATCGAGCATCTACAAGGAACGTAAATAAATTTACAAGAAAAAAATAACAACTCCATTAAAAAGTGGGCAAAGGATATGAACAGACACCTTTCTAAAGAAGACATACATGCAGCCAACCAGCATATGAAAAAAACTCAATATCACTGATGATTAAATAAATCCAAATCAAAACAATTAGATACCATCTCACACCAGTCAGAATGGCTATTATTAAAATGTCAAAAAATAACGGATGCTGGAGAGGATGCAGAGAAAAGGGAACACTTATACACTGTTGGTGGGAGTGTAAGTTCAACCATTGTGGACAGCAGTATGGTGATTCCTCAAAGGGCTAAAAGCAGAACTACCACTCAACCCAGCAATCCTATTATTGGTTATATACCCAGAGGAATCAATGTAAATGCCTATCAGTGCCAGACTGGATAAAGAAAACATGGTATATATGCACCATGAAATACTACGCAGACATAAAAAGAATGATATTATATATTTTGCAGGAACACGGATGAAGCTGGAAGCCATTATCTTCAGCAAACTAATGCAGAAACAGAAAACAAAATACCGAATGTACTCAGTAATAAGCAGTAGCTAAATGATGAGAGTTCATGAACACAAAGAAAAAAACAGTCACTGGGGCCTCCTTGAGGGTGGAGGATGAGATGAGGGAGAGGATCAGAAAAAAAATAACTATTGTGGAGAATAGGAGGAGGGAGAGGATCAGAAAAAAATAACTATTTGGTACTAGGCTTAGTATCTGAGTGACAAAATAATCTGTACAACAAACCCCCGTGACAAAAGTTTCCTATATAACAAACCTGCACATGTACCCCAAACCTAAAAGAAAAGTTTAAAAAAATGCTTTTATAATAGAGCTTCTCAGAGGAAAAAACTTGTAAGGAGAGGTTTTTATGTGTCCTTTAACATTAAGGGAGATATGTAAATAAATTATCATGTATACCCCAAAACTATGTACATTATTACATGTCAATAATGAATAAACGAATAATGAGAGAGAAATTAAGACATTCCCAGATTTTACAAAAAGCCAAGAGAATTCGTTACCAATAGACCTTCCTTATATAAACAGCTAAAGGGAAACCTTCAAGCGGACATGAAAGGTTGCTAGGTAGTAACTCAAAGCCATATGAAAATGTAAAGTTTTCTGGTAAAAGCAAACATATGGGCAAGTATAAAAACTTATAATGTTGGTTTTTAAGTTCACTTTTAATGATTTAATAACATCAAAAAGACAAAAGCACAAAAAATAATTATAAACCTATGCTAATGAGTACACAAAATGTAAAGACGTAATTTGTGACATGAATAACACAAAATAGAGGAGGATGGAACTATAAAGAACTAGAGTTTTGTACATAAGCAAAGTTAAGTCGTTATCAGTTTTAAATAACTTTTTAAGTAACTTTAGAATGTTTTATGTAATCACCACGTAAGAACTAAGAAAATATTTATAGAATATATATAAAGGAAATTTAGAAGGGAACCAAAATGTCACTGAAACTGGGCCCCAAAGAGTTAAAGAAACCAGTAAGTAACAAAAACACTTGAATTTGCAGTTGGACACATGAGAAAAACACGACTTGCTAAAAGGCTAAACTTTCACTTATAAGATAACACAACTGACAAAAATTAATGAAAACCAATATAACTGACTAAATTTTACACAAAACGAGCTTACCAATGTCAGTCTAAATTTCCACCACATATTTCATGCTAACTCCGCCTAAACTGACACATGAAATTCATAAAAAGCCATAAAAAACTATGCAAAAAGATTTTTCAGACCTTACCTTTCTTTCCACCAACCACCTGCTAATCTCAAAATCCACCCCCTAAAACTTTTTTGATAAAATTACTGTCTTAAAGGCAACACAGAGAGATGAATTTAAACTAGACTCCTGTCTCCTTCAAAGTCAATGAACACTAAGAAACTTTTTTTTCCCCTCAAAACCCAGTGTCATAATACTAACTGCTAACACATTTGGCAGCAAGCCCCAATAGCATCACTACAAAAAACAAAAAAGAAAACAAAATGAACAGCAACAACAACAAAAAAAAAACACTAAAAGAACCAACAAAAGAAGGCAGTAAGGGACAAAATGAGGGGCAAAAAAAGATGTAAGATATACAGAAAACAAATAACAAAATATCAATAGTAAGTTATTTCCTATTGGTAATTACTAAGTAAATGGCCTAAATTCTCCAATCAAAACACATATATTGGCAGAATGGGTAACATAACAAGATCCAAGTATACACTGTATACAAGAGACTGTAACTCTACAGGACACACACAGGTTAAAAGCAAAAAAATGGAAAAATATATTTTAAGCAAATAGCAAAAAGAACAAAGGTGGTTGTACTAGTATTAGACAAAACAAACTTTAAAAACTGTTTAATAAACAAAGAAAGACATTAAATAAGGATAGGAGGGTTAATTCACCAAAAAGATATAATAATTATAAATAAATATGCATCAAACATCAGAGCTCCTAAATATATAAGGCAAACAATGACAGAGGTGAATGGAGAAATACATAGTTGAACAGTAATAGTAGAAAACTTCACCCCATTTTTAATCATTGATAGAATAACCAAATGGAAGATTAATAAGAAAATAGAGGATTTGACTAGCACTATCCACTGATTGAACCTAACAGACTTGGAACCAACCCAAATGCCCATCAATGATAGACTGGATAAAGAAAATGTGGCATATATATATATATACCATGGAATACTAGCCATAAAAAAGGATGAGTTCATGTCCCTTGCAGGGACATGGATGAAACTGGAAACCTTCATTCTCAGCAAACTGACACAAGAACAGAAAACCAAACACCACATGGTCTCCCTCTTAAGTAGGTGTTGAACAATGTGAACACATGGACACAGGGAGGGGAACATCACACACTGGGGCCTGTCAGGGGTGGGGAGGCTAAAGGAGGGATAGCAGGGAGTGAGGGGATTGGGGAGGGATAACATTAGGAGAAATAACTAATGTAGATGATGGGGGGATGGATGCAGCAAACCACCATGGCACCTGTATACCAATGTAACAAACCTGCATGATCTACACATGTACCCCAGAACTTAAAGTATAATTTTTTAAAAAAGGCATTACATAATGGCAAAGGGTTTAATTCAACAAGAAGACGTAAATATCATAAGTATGTATGTATCCAACACAGGAGCACCCAGATTTATAAAACAAATTCTTAGAGGACTATGAAGAGGCTTAGATAACCACACAATAATAGTAGGAGACTTTAACACCCCACTGACAGTATTAGACACATCACTGAGGCAGAAAACTAACAAAGATTTTGGGGACAGCACTCAATGCTTGACCAAATGGATGTAACAGACATCTACAGAACTCTCCACCACAAGACAACAGAATATGTATTCTTCTCATCTATAAATGGCACATACTCTAAAATCGACCACATGATCAGTCATAAAACAATTCTCAGCAAATTCAAAAAAACTGAAATTACATCAATCACTCTCAGACCATGATACTATAAAAACAGAAATCAATACTAAAAACATTGCTCAAAACTGTACATTACATGGGAAACAACCTGCTCCTGAATGACTTTTCAGTAAACAATGAAATTAAGACAGAAATCAAGAAATTCTTTGAAACTAATGAGAACAAATAAACAACATACCAGAATTTCTGGGACACAGCTGAAGAAGTGTTAAAAGGAAAGTTTATAGCACTAAGCAGCCACATCAAAAAGTTTGAAATATCTCAGAATAGCAACCTACTATTATACCTAAACGAACTAGAAAAACAAGAGTAAATTGATCCCAAAGCTAGCAGAAGATAAGAAATAACCAAATCAGAGCCAAACTGAATAAAATTGAGATGCAAAAAGGCAATAAAAAAGATTAATAAATCCAGTAGTCAGTTTTTTTTAACGAATAAATAAGATTGATAAACTGCTAGCTAGACTGGTAAAGAAAAAAAGAAAGATCCAAATAAACACAATCAGAAATGCCAAAGAGGACATTACCACCAACCCCAGAGAAATACAAAAAATCCTCAGAGACTATTATGAACAACTCTATGCACACAAACTAGAAAACCTAGAAGAAATAAATGAATTTTTAGAACCTCAACATCATATGAACTGGATGAAAGCTGAAAGCATTCCCCTTGAAAAGTAGCACAAAACAAGGATGCTGTCTCTCACCACTCCAATTCAACATACTACTGGAAGTCCCAACCAGAGCAATCAGGAAAGAAAGAAAAAAGGAAGGAAGGCGGGAAGGAGGGAAGGCGGGAAGGAAGGAAGGAAGGAAGGAGGAGGGGAGGGGGGAGGGGAGGGGAGGAAGGGGAGGGAAGGGAAGGAGGGAGGGAGGGAGGGAGAAAAGAAAGGAAGGAGGGAAAGAAGGAAGGAAAAGAAGGAAAAGTCAAACTACCAGTTTGCAGATGATGTAATTCTTTATCTAGAAAACTCCATAGTCTCTGCCTCAAAGCTCCTAAATCTGATTTAAAAAAAAGAAATCAGCAAAGTTTCAGGATACAAAATCAATGTACAAAAATTAATAGCATTTCTATACACCAATAACATCCAAGCTGAGAGAAGGGAACCTCATTCTCAATACACACAAAAAGAATGAAATACCTAGGAACACAGCAAACCAGGGAGGTGAAATATCTCAACAACAGTAATTCCAAAACACTGCTGAAAGAAATCAAAGATGTTCACAAATAAATGGACAAACATTCCATGTTGACAGATAGGAAGACTAAATATTGTTAAAATGGCCATACAGCCCAAAGCAATTTGCAGATTCAATGCTATTCTTGTCAAACTACCAATTACATTCTTCATGTAACTAGAAAAAAAAACCTATTTAAAAACTTCAAGATATCAACAAAAAGCCTGAATAACCAAAGCAATACTATACAAAAAGAACAAAGCTGGAGAAATTCCATACCCAACTTCTTTACTGCAAAGCTACATTAACCAAAATAGCAAGGTAGCAATACAAAAATAGACACACAGACCTATGGAACAGAATAAAGAGTCCTTGTTTGACAAAGTTGATTATAATAAAGAAAGAGAAAAGGACTCCCTGTTCAATAAATGGTGCTGGGATAGCTGGTTAGCCAAATGCAGAAGATTGAAACTGGATCCCTTCCTTACACATATACAAAAATCAACTCAAGATGGATTGAAGACATAACTACAAAACCTAAAACTATAAAATGCTACAAGAAAGCCTAGAAAATAAGTTTATGCAAATTGTTCCCGGCAAAGAGTTCATGATGAAGACCCCAAAGACAACTGCAACAAAAACAAAAATTGAGAATGGGACCTAATTAAACTAAAGAGCTTCTGCACAGCAAAAGAAACTTATCAACAGACTAAATAGCCTACAGAATGAGAGAATATATTTGCAAACTATGCATCTGACAAAAGTCTAATGTCCAGAATCTATAAGGAACTTAAACAAATTATCAAGCAAAATACAAACAACTTCAATAATTTGTGTGCAAAAGACATAAACAGTAAATAAAATAGTGGAAGAGAATTAGTTGGAGAAAGCAAAAGTAGAGATTACTGATTTTGCAACTTGGGTAATGACAGTGGGACCAAACAAAAATGGATGAATTCAAGAGTTATTCAAGATTTAGATGATGAGGGAAAAGAGAGTGAGGAAGAAAGAGACATAAGGAGTGGGGTACTGAATTGAGTAGCAGGTGGATTGATGGATTCACTAAAATAAGGAATCCAGAAGATGAAATTAGCTTGAATGTGTAGCTAATGAATTCCAATTTGGACATGCTGAGTAATCAAATTTCCAAAAAATGATCATCAGTAGAAAGCTGGATACATACATCAGGAGTGGCCACATGAGAAGAGAAAAAGACCATGAACCAAATGTCCACGAATACCGACCCTTTAGGAATGAACAA